>CAUYON010020549.1:0-125832 GCA_963573935.1 Arctocebus calabarensis
CAAGTATTAATATGAAGGGAGGTGGTATAGGATGCAAAATATATAGTTACCTCTCTGTATATTTAGAAATTTCCTGCAATGTATTTGTGACAAAAAGCTCAGTCTGTCCTGGTTAATAATCAATAGTATAGGTTTGAACCACCAGAACCTTGGCAAGACCTTAATACAACAATATTATTATTATTATTTGGTTTGTTTGTTAGCAGTCCCATGCTGGGATTGAACCCACAAGCCCCGGATCATGTGGCTGGTGCCCTAAGCACTGAGAAACGTCCACCTAGCCTACATCAAAAAAAAATTTTTTTTTTGTGAGACAGAGCCTCAAGCTGTAACCCTGGACAGAGTGCTGGTGCATCACAGCTCACAGCAACCTCCAATTCCTGGGCTCAAGTCAATCGCTTGCCTCCACCTCCCAAGTAGCTGGGACTAAAGGCGCCCAGCACAACACCTGGCCAATTTTTGATTGCAGCTGTCATTGTTGTTTGGCGGGCCAGGGCTGGATTCGAACCTGCCAGCTCACGTATACCTGGCTAGCACCTTAGCCCTCTGAGCCACAGGCGCTGAGCCCGTACATCAAAATTATTAACGATTATTTTTAGAGACCAGTCCGTATTACTGTGTTAGGATAAATTTATTATCACGAGGGCAACAAGTATAGCCAGTCGTCTTACAAAATGCCGCACCCCAACCACTGCTTCTCAGTACACAAAGACTAAAACTACATGTTGTTTATCATACAATAAATCCCATCTCTGTTGCCTGAAATTCCCTAGTTTCATTCATTAGAGAGAGTGTTAAAGAAAATAAGAGTTAGTCTTGGTGCCAGTGGCTCAAGTGGCTAAGGTGCCAGCCACATACTCCTGAGCTGGCAGGTTCAAATCCAGTCCAGGCCCACAAACAACAATGATGGCTGAAACCAAAAAATGGCCAGGCGTTGTGGCCTCTTCCATTAATTCTTTCCTGTCTGCTATGGTTGAAATATTTGTCTCCTCTAAAACTTATGTTGAAATTTAATTGTATGGGGGTAGGGCGAGGTGCTTGGCTCTTTAAGAAGTGCTTGGCTCTTAGGGTGCTATGCTCATGAAGGGACTAATGTCATTATCGTGGGAGCAAGTCTATTATCATTGTTATGGGAATGTGTTTGTTGCAACTTACTCTCTTTCTCTCTTTGCCCTTCTGCTGTATGATGTTGTGATATAGCAAGAAGTTTTCACCAGATGTCAGTATCTTTCTAATGCACTTACCAGCCTCCAGGACTGTGAGCCAATAAACTTCTGTTCATTATAAATTACCCAGCCTGTGCCTCTTAAAAGGGTACAGGTGAAACTTACTAAATGCAGAATACAAATGTCTTCATATAATAACTAAGAGAACGCCATTAATGCTATGTTAAACAGTTTGATGAAAACACTTCAGATTGTATATGAAACTAGTACATTGTACCCGTTGATTGCACTAATGTACACAGTTATGGTTTAATAAAAAAAAGTGAAAAAAAAAAAGAAGACTGTGGATGGAGTCCATGTACCTTTTGGTTTGTAAGGGCTCCAAGGAGACATCTGTAGTTAGCATGATGGGTTTTCATTTGCATGTTACTTGATGTTTTTACCTCACAGCTCTTGAAAGTCCTTCCTTCATGCTGACTGTGGCCAGTGACTATATATCTTAGTGATTGCCTTCTTGCAATGAATCTCATCGGTGTTCTTTGAGCTTCTTGTACCTTGATGTCCCAATTAATCTCTAGCAAGGTTAGAGAAGTTTTCCTCAATGCTTCTCTCTAATACTTTGTTCAGTCCTTGTGCATTTTATTCTTCACACTTGGGATGGCTGTGATTTTTATATATGGCCATATTTTACATAATTCCTTACTTCTTGTGGGCTTTATTCATTCCTCTTAATTCTCTGTTCATTATCTTTACTAAGTCAATTTGAAAGACTTGTCAATTTGAAAGATTTAAGCTCTGAGAGTCTGTCCTCTGC
Source organism: Arctocebus calabarensis (assembly GCA_963573935.1). Lineage (NCBI taxonomy): Eukaryota > Metazoa > Chordata > Mammalia > Primates > Lorisidae > Arctocebus > Arctocebus calabarensis. The sequence continues at coordinate 1,981 of CAUYON010020549.1, forward strand.
TTGGTATTTTCTATTTTTAAAACTTTCCATTGTATTTTGTATTTTATATATAGTATTTTGTTTCCAGGAGTTATATTTGTGTTTTTAAAAAGTACGTCTATCACTTTAGTAAAATTTTCATTCATTTCCTGGATTTTTTCTAGTTTATTTGAGGTGACTTTACATTTTCTCTTAGATTTCATTGAGCTTCCTTCCAGATTTGGAAAGTTTTTTTTTTTTTTTTTTTTTTTAAGGCAGTATCTCAAGCTGTTGCTCTGGGTATAGTGCCTTAGCATCACAGCTCACAGCAACATCAAACTCTAGGGCTTAAGTGATTCTCTTGCCTCAGCCTTCCAAGTACCTAGGACTGAAAAATCTAAATTATATTCTGTGGGTCAACAATAAAAATGCATCTTTCAATATGCATTGATATAATCTATCTTAGTGAAGATATTAGTCATAGCAAAACCAGTATTTGACATTTCTAAAATCCTAAAAGCATTTTGAAGCTAGCTGTGATTACTTCCAATCTTTCTTTCAGAATCATTCAATGGAAACATTCCAAAAAGTATGTTTAAGAGTTACTTGTCCTTATTTATGCCAAAATTCTTGTCACTTCCTCTAATGCGGCCAATTTTTATGGGTAATATAGAACTTTCACCTTTGAATTTCTTTTGTAACTTGGAGACTAAATGTAGCCTATTTTCTTGGATGAAGGCCAAGTTCCTGCTGGTTGGGTCAGAAAAAAAATGTGAGATACAGAAGAAAAGGGAGAAGGTGCTGGCTGATATTCCAAGGATAATATGGGCATAAAACCAGTTTTTACGGAGCTCGTCCCTAAATATCTGTGAATTTTTCTCAGAAAGATGGAGCAAATAATTTAAATTTAGAGACCATCAGAACAATATTGCCTCTGTGTTTGTGTCAATCCCCACCACCATCTGCAGTGCCTCGCATCATGACAACCGTCACTGGGGCATTATCCCTTGTCATCACCTGAGCATCAGCCCCTCAGCACATAACCTTCTTGTCCCACATCCCCATCTACAACAAGGTCAAGTGAGCGCCCACGTTATGTGTTCCCATTGTCCCCGACTTCCTTTCACATTACAATTATTATGTGTGGAAAGTTTCCAGTCCACTTGTGTAGCTTCTCTTTAACTCCTCAAGGACAGGGACATCATTCCATGTACCTCTGTATCTGCATGCATGGCACACTGCTAAGCACACATGGAATGCTAATTGAACTGATGTCACAACTGTGAACACACAAACATAAAGGGGAAATTTGAGGACTTAATACCCCTTCTGTAGTGTTCTTTTCCATAGCTTCATTACCAAGCGGTGGTATAACGTGTTCATTCTTGTTTGCTTGGGGGCCATATGCTTGTTAGGACTTAGACATGTGCTGGATTTAAAGCACTGATTTTCAACAAGTGTATGTGAAAAAATTTTAAAGATTTATTAATACATTATTTTTGAAAGAAGCTCAAAGCACAGTAAACATATTCTTTTTCCCCCTTTTTTGTTTGTGATCAACATTATTTAAGTGTGCTGCAAAGGTTTCTAGGTTCAAGTCTGCTGTGAGATAAAAAAGGTTGAAAAACACTGCTCTGAAGGAACTATCAAATTCAAAAGTAGATATATTCTGATATATGTTGATGAAGGGGAAATAACAACAGATGCCACAGAGATATAAGAGATTATCTCTGAATATTACCAGAAACTCTATGCCCAGAAATTTGACAATGTGAAGGAAATGGATCAATATTTGGACTCACACCCTCTCCCTAGACATAGCCAGGAAGAACTAGATCTCCTGAATAGACCAATTTCAAGCACTGAGATAAAAGAAACAATAAAACATCTCAAAACAAAGAAATGCCCTGTACAGATAGCTTCACACTAGTATTCTATCAAACCTTCAAAGAAGAGCTTATTCACATACAGCAGAAATTATTCCAAAAAATTGAGGAGGAAGGACTCTTCCCCAACATGTTCTACAAAGCAAATGTCACCCTGATACCAAAACCAGGAAAAGACCCAAGTAAAAAGGAGAACTTCAGACCAATTTCACTCATGAATATAGATGTAAAAATTCTCAACAAAATCCTAGACAATAGATTACAACTTATCATCAAAAAAGTCATACATCATGGTCAAGTAGGTTTCATTCCAGGGATACAAGGCTGGTTTAACATATGCAAGTCCATAAACGTTATTCACCATATCAGCAGAAGCAAAAACAAAGACCATATGATCCTCTCAATACACGCAGAAAAAGCATTTGATAAAATTCAGCATCCTTTTCTAATTAGAACATTAAAGAGTATAGGCATAGGTGGCACATTTCTGAAACTGATCAAAGCTGTCTATGACAAATCCACAGCTAATATTATACTGAATGGAGTAAAACTGACAGCTTTTCCATTCAGATATGGAACAAGACAAGGTTGTCCTTTATCACCACTACTATTCAACATTGTGTTAAGTGTTCTAGCCAATATAATTATGCAAGAGAAGGAAATAAAGGGCATCCAAATAGGAGCAGAGGAGGTCAAACTCCCCCTCTTTGCTAATGATGTGATCTTATATGTCATAAGAGAACCCCAAAGACTGAATCACAATACCCCTGGAAGTCATCAAAAAATACAGTAATGTGTCAGGATATAAAATCAATGTGCACAAGTGAGTAGCCTTTGTATATGCCAAAAATAGCTAAAATGAGAAGGTAATTAAGGACACAACTCCCTTCACCATAGCTTCAGAAAAAATGAAATACCTAGGAATATACCTCACAAAAGAAGTAAAGGACCTCTATAAAGAAAATTTTGAAACTCTAAGAAGGGAAATAGCAGAGGATATTGATAAATGGAAGAACATACCATGCTCATGGCTGGGTAGACTCAACATTGTTAAAATATCTGTACTTCCCAAAGTGATCTGCTAATTTAATGCCATCCCTATTAAAATACCAACATCGTACTATCAAGGCTTGGAAAAGACAATTCTTCATTTTGTATAGAACCAGAAAAAAATTCGTATAGCTAAGGAAGTTCTTATTAATAAAAACAAACATCAGCATAATAGATTTTAGGCTGTACTACAAGGCCATAGTTGTCAAAACAGCCTGGTAATGGCACAAAAATAGAGACATAGACATTTGTAATCCAATGGAAAACCAGTAAATGAAACTAACATTTTACAACTACCTAATCTTTGATAAACTAAGGAAGAACATACACTGGGGGAAAGAATCCCTATTCAAAAATGGTGCTGGGAGAACCAGATATCCACCTGTAGAAGACTGGAAACTGGACTCGCACCTTTCTCCACTCAAAAAAATTGATTCAAGATGGATAAAAGACTTAAATTAAAGGCAAGAAATGATAAAAAACAAACAAACAAACAAACCTCAAGAAAGCATAGGAAAAACACTGGAAGATATCGACCTGGGGAAAGACTTTATGAAGAAGGCTGCTGTGGCAATTGAAACCACAACAAAAACAAACAAATGGGACTTAATTAAACTGAAAAGCTTCCGTACAGCTAAGAAAACAATAACCAAAGCAAGTAGACAACCTACACAATGGGAAAGGATATTGGCATATTTTGAAGCAGACAAAAGCTTAGTAACAAGGATCTATAGAGAACTCAAATTAATTCACATGAACAACGCCAACAATCCCATATATCAATGGGCAAGAGGGATGAATAGAACCTTCTCTAAAGAAGACAGACGAATGGCTAGCAAACCTGAAAAATTCTCGTCGTCCCTAATTATTAGAGAAATGCAAATCAAAACCACCATAAGAGATCATCTAACCCCAGTGAGAATGTTTCATATTACAAAATCTCAAAACTGCAGATGCTGGTGTGGATGTGGAGAGAAGGGAACACTTTTACACTGCCGGGGACTGCACACTAATACAACAATTTTGGAAGGAAGTATGGAGAACCCTTAAAGAACTCAAGGTAGACCTCCCATTTGATCCTGCAGTCCCATTACTGGGCATCTACCCAGAAGGAAGAAATTCCTTTTATCATAAAGAAACTTGCACTAGACTGTTTATCGCAGCTCAATTTATAATCTCCAAAATGTGGAAACAGTCTAAATGCCCAATAACCCAGAAATAGATTAACAGGCTGTGGTATATGTATACCATGGAATACTATTCAGCCATTAAAAAAGATAGAGAGTTTGCATTCTTTGTATTAGCCTGGATGGAACTGGAACACATTATTCTTAGTAAAGCATCACAAGAATGGGGTAGCATGAATCTTATGTATTCAATTTTGATAAGAGGACAATTAATGACCTAGTACATAGTGGAGGGTAGGGGAAGGGGAGAGCACAGAGAGAGACAGAGGGAAGGAAGGAGAGGGGTGTGGGAAAGGAAAAGCAGAGACAGGGAAGGAGTGAGGGTGTGGGGTCTCAGTGTGTGACACACCTTTTGAGGGCAAGACACATTTGTACTATGGAATTTACCTAACAAAAACTGTTACTGTAATCTGGTTTATTGTAACCTTGAAGAATCTCCAACAATGAAAAAGAAATTCAGAAGTAGATATATGCTGATATAGGTTGTTGAATTTTAATAAAATGAAGGTATAATTACTACTTTGTATTTCAATTAAATTTCAATTGTAAGCTTCTGAATAATTTAATTAATGGGAAAAGAGTATATTTTTCAAAAAAGACTATTCTGTTACTAACCTGTTAAAACTTGTTGGCACTTCTTTTTTAAACTTTGCAGAATATTAATTATTCTTTTATCTGAACTGATTTGAACCAATGGAAATATAAGGGCATAAATACTGGGCACAAACTTCGTAATATTTATAAAAATTGGATCATTTGTCCATAACAGGATTGAAGAGGATGAGATAGAAAAGTCCACCCAGTACATGACCACAAAGAAACTCACCAGCAACAGGATGGTCAGGGTGGCCCTTTTCTCTGGGGAGGATCTTGAGGAAAGGCTGGTACTGTGAAGGTACTGGGATTGAGTCCGATGCCTGAACAAGAGAATCACCATGTATGCACTTGACAGCATCATGAGTCCTACAAAGGAGAGGTCTCGAGATGCTGCCAAAGTGAAAACCAGTCCCTTGACAATGGAGCTCATGGGGTAAATTGAGCAGTATTTAGAGGTATTGAGTAGATTGGTTTGAGTCACATTAGAATAAGCTTTAGTATAGATGATGATGAAAGTGTTGAAAGACAAATCGAGACACCAAAAAAATAAAAGTATGTAGATAATGTTATTTCTAAGTTTCTGTTTAAATCTCAGCAACACTGAGGTGCTGGGCTGATGGTGATGGCTTGGAGCACACTCAGGAGGCAGGTGGTGCAGATGGAGAGGCCTCTCATCACCCTGTTCAGGTAGCAAAGTACTTTACATTTGAAGTCATTCAGAAATGTCAGTGACTCAAACAGGTCTGGAGAAAAAAAATCCAGGACAGTGAGGAGCAGAACTATGTGGACGAAAGCCAAGTGACTGGTGATCATGTCAGTAGCTTTAGGCCTGTGATCTGAAAAGAGGGCAAAGATGCGAAAGAAAAGGAGAACGGTGTTGGCTAAGAATCCAAGGCCGGTTTGGGCAAAAAGGCATTTTTGAATGACAGTAAAAGTGGAAAGTGTTTTCATCTTAATGGCATAGAAGATACATATTTTGTACATCTGGAAAAAAAAATAGACCTCACATTATCAATATCCATTCTTCAGCTGTCAAAACTATTACCATAATTACTTTCTTTAACCTATTTACTATTTGTTAACTACATCTCATATACATTTTGACAATTAATCCTCTACATTATTTTCTACAACATATAACATATACGCAAAACCGTCACATTTACAATGATGCCTGTGCGGGATGCATATATTGATCCTGTATGGGGTCCTGTAATCCCTTTCTAGAAATCACATCTTGATTGCCCTGCATTCTCTCATTTTATATTTAGCACATAAAAAAGTGGCAGTATTATAAAATAAATGGTATTTTATAGTTAAATTGAATGAACATCTGTAGTAGCATGGAAAAATTACTAAATAAACATTTGAAGAAATGCTCATTTGAGTCTTTCTCACCATCTTATCACCTTTGTTGTGTTTGTGAACCCCTGTGATTATTCTGGACCCGTTGTGAAAATTTATGATAATCACCCAAGGTAACAATCTTGATTGCATCTGAAACCTTGTATTGCCATGAATACTAGTATACTCCCAGTATCTGGAAGTGAGAACGTTAATATTTTGGAAAAGGGCCATTATTCTGCTTACTAAAAATCTGATTAACCGTATCACCTAAAAATGGTTCTGGTTCTCTTCCAGTTTAGTTTACATCTAGGAGATCTCTTGTGTGAATTCTCTTTATATAAGGACAGAAATACTAAAGTCCTCCTTCTGAATTACCAAGAGGTTAAAAATTAGTTGTGATGACTTTATGAAAGCCATAAGGTGACATCAAAATAATTACATGTTATTCCATTTCTTGAGATTTTGCTGGTTACAGGGATACCCTACTGGGCTTGCAGAAATATTTAGTCTTCAAAAATAAATAATAACAACAAATGAAGTCAATCCCCCTAAAGTCATCTCAGGATATTCCAACACTAGAACAACTTGTAAGCTTTTTCAGAACAATTTTTTAGTCACTATCTCATGTTATTTAGCTTGGATTTAGGCACTATTATTTTCCCATTTTCATTTAATTCAGCATTAAGAACAAATTAGATTCATGACACAGAAAAATTGAAAGTTGCTTTTACTCAGATTCTTCTGAGACAAGAATGTATCTGGTTATATTTTTAAGTTGATTTATCACTGTATTTTTTTGTAAATAAAGATATGTCAGACAATGCACAAATGGAGACAATAAATGTTCCTGGTTCAAAATCAGAATGTAATGCCTTAGGGGCAAAGCTATGCCAAAATCACTTGATAAATCTGATTTATGAACAAACATTGTATAGTGAATATTATTTTTTCTACAAAAGCTTAATCTAGTAAAGAAATGCACTTATCTTAGCTATGAAAACCAAGAACTGAATAGTTCTCACTAGCATACATCCACGCCATGAGAACAGTTGGGTTTTGCTATCTAGTGGGAACCACAGTGGCACCAAAATAATATAGAAGTAAATGATTAATAGTCTTCCAGTGTTAAGGATCATATTCCAGTACCAGCAAAAGAATACTTGAATTTGGGCCAATATGCATAATAATTTATTACTAAGTCTATAAAATTTTATCAATACATTTCCTGTTATAAATCATATAACAAAAAGAGAATAAATCATTAGCTAAAACAATACAGGTAAGAATTTTAATATGTTGTTTCCTTCCTCAAGAGATGTCCAATTTATGGTCTCTAATTTATGCTGCTCACCCTATAAATGATGATCACAGACTGAAAAAGACTTGATCTTCTGGAATATGAAATGGCATATTTTGTCAGTGAGTTTCTTTTTTTTTTTTTGAGACAGAGCCTTAAGCTGTTGCCCTGGGTAGAGTGCCATGGAATCACAGTTCACAGCAACCTCCATCTCCTGGGTGTAAGCAATTCTCTTGTCTCAGCCTTCCAAGTAGCTGGGACTACAGGTGCCCACCACAATGCCCGGCTATTTTTTGCTTGTAGTTGTTGTTGTTTGGCAGGCCCAGGCTGGATTCGAACCCCCAGCTCTGGTGTATGTGGCTGCCACGTTAGCCACTTGAGCTACAGGCGCTGAGCCAGTCAAAGAATCTTTTTTTTTTTTTGGAGTTTTTGGCTTTGTCTGGGTTTGAACCTGCTACCTCTGGTATATGGGGCCAGCACCCTTCTCTGTCAGTGAGTTTCTTGAGGGCATCAGTGCTATACCGAGACAAGAAAAGATAATGGTTGCCATGAACTAGGGTGGACAAATAAAGTATAACTGAACTCATAATATATTTGGAAATTAATTCCAATGGCTAAAACTAAACAATGGACAGCTACTTTCAAAATACCTCAAAAGTCGTTTTTCAATCCAAATTTTATTCTTAACTGTGTGTCTTATATTTTTATACAATGAAACTGGCAACTCCAACATGGAAGAATCATTGTATTTCCAATAATATGGTGCTAAAGTAGGAGAAATTAAATGGAAAGAAAAATGTATAAGTCACTTTTAATTTGGTCAAAGTGCATAGGAAAGTTGGATTGTATATGATACATTAAAAACTTAAAAATCTTTATTTACAACTTAGCTCCTGTTATGAGGACAAGGGCTGATGGCAAAGGTCCTTAGCCCTCCAAGTGAACAGATAATGCAGATCAGGCTCACTCTCATCCTAGCTTTCACCTGGGCTCTTCTCAATATCATCAGTCCCACGGTGTATTTATAATCACGAATAATGGTGGGGAAAATAACACCAGTAAACACATTAGGGAAAATACCCTGATCATAAGGTACATGGGCTCAGGTCAGAAGCCTATAGTGAAGGTGAGGAGTATATGGAAGGAGGGAGTCATTTATAAACATTCAAGAGCTGTTTTACATAGGATGAATTTGTCATTTGTGGAAAAAGAAGTTTGGTAAGATCTTTTATCATCTTTATGATATTTAATTTTTTAGAGTAGTGTTATTTTATTATATCATTTGAATACTGAACTTTGCCCTCTTTCATGTCTAGATTTATGAATGTAATCCATTTAAAAGAAAGCGTATTTTATTTTATTTTATTATTACACAAATTAAAAGTGTCGTTTTCATCATATATTTTCTCACATTAATTTAAGACCGTAATGTAAGACCTGTTACTTGTTATTGATAGCATAGTATTAGAATTTCAGGTGCCAATTTGAGGTTATGTGGCAATAGTTGAAAACCTCAGGAAATCAGTTGGCAAATAGATGGAATAAACACACATCATCACCAAGATTAATTTTGTGAAAATACCTTTATAAAATAAGCTTGGCTGACATAGCTTAGTGGTAGGGTGCCGGCCACATACACAAAGGCAGGCAGGTTCAAACCCACCTGGCTTGCTAAACAAAAATGACAACTGCAACCAAAAGTACCCAGGCATTGTGTTGGGCACCTGTAGTCCCAGCTACTTGGGAGGCTGAGGCAAGAGAATCACTTAAGTCCAAGAGTTAGATGTTGCTGTGAGCACTGATGCCAGGGCATTATCTGAGGGCAACATACAGAGACTCTGTCTCAAAAATAAATAAATTAATAAATAAAAGTAAAAATACCTTTATAAAATAAACAAAAGCTAAAAGAGTATCCCGAATCCAAACAGCCCAGCCAAGAAGATACTGGCAAGCATAACAACTTTTTCTAAGGGGCTGCAAAGTCTTTTACCATTTCCCTGTGCATCATGTTAAAGTAATAATAACACTTTTACTGAGTCAGTCAAATATTTAATGTGGAGGGCTGATTCCAAATTTGAAATTATAATTGGAGAAACTCATCCTTTATTTCCTCATGTGCACTGATTAGGAGCAGTTAAGGTACACCCTCTCTGACATTATACCTTTCAAATTCACAAAATGCAGGCATTTAAAACATGTAGTAATGCTTTAATTTCTTTGCTATTGTTCAGATACTTAGGAGTTGTGCACTTAAATTTTTTGAGGGTTTTATGCCCTCATGACTCATAAGTGGGCAAGATTATCTTTTACTTTTTTCTGTTTAATTTACCCTCACTCTATCTCTTCCATATTTAGAAATAGCCACTAGAAAACAGAATCTCTGTTCAAAATCTATTGAATTTCCACATTAATCTTGTAAATTTCAACAACAAAATTAAAATATATTTTTTCATATTTAAAATATATGGTTCAATATGCAAATTATCAATGTGAAACTTTTACTGTTATTGTTGTTATTATTATTATTTTTGAGACAGAGTCTCATTATGTCACTCTCAGTAGAGTTCAGTGGCGTCACAGCTCACAGCAACCTCAAACTCTTGGCAGAAGCGATTCTCTTGCCTCAGCCTTCCCAGTAGCTGAGACTATAGGCACCTGCCACAACGCATGCCTAATTTTTGTTGCAGTTCTCATTGTTGTTTGGCAGGCTGGGGCAGGTTTGAACCTCCCAGTCCTGGTATATGTGGTTGGTACTCTAGCTGCTGAGCTACAGGTGCTAAGCTGCATATTATTATTTTTCATTACTAAACATTTTTACACAAGTAACATGTAAAATAGAGCATATTGTAAAGGTAAGTGAATATAACATCAAATAATAAAACTGACATAAAATATTTATATCTATGGTACATATTACATTTCCCATACATATAATCTAGTGTCTAACTCTTCCAAAATCTGATACATTACAAAAGAAGATAACTTCAGAGAATTTTATAATAACCAGTTTCTTGATTTAAAAAATTCTATATGCCAGTTACTATAACAGACAAAATTTTGCTCATGCATTGAAAGCCAATTAGTGTGAAATGTTTACAAATATTATGTTTTATGACATCACAATTTTAAATGGTTCAAAACAGTACAAATAGATGAAAGTTTAAAATAACAGAATGATGACTAAATCTATCTGGGCTACCTCAGATTTCTTATGATGTAGGTTATATAATTTCACCTAAGTACATACTGTAAGTTAAACTGAAAAGTTGGTAGAATAAGAAAAGGTAAACTTCAATTGCAATTCAAATATGATACTATAAAAAGTTTTTAAAATTCTATAAATTTATAACCTTATAAGATTTATGACGTTGCTTACTTCATTGGAAACATCTGTATTTAGTTACTATAAACAGATAGAAAACTCAGACTAAAGAATAACATTATTCTACCACTTCATTAAGAAAATCTTGCCTCTTCTCGCCACTCATCTGAGTCTTGAGCTGCTATTGTTGATGGTGAAAAGAAGACATTCTCCCAGCTGAGTCTTTGGAGTGAGTCTTTGTGGGAGGCATGAGGTCTCCAAGATATTCTCTCAAGGAGGTAATGCTGTTGACTCATCTCCCTTCCAACCTGTAATTTTCATGTCAACTATCAAAGGAAGACAAGCTCTGTCTTTGTAATTGCTAGGAAGGAAACAACAAAAGGGAAATCTTAACTTTCTTAATTGTTGAAAAAAGAATAGGAGCAGGTGTTTCCAAACTTTTTCATGTATGTGCTCATCTTCTTTGGTAACTTTTGCTTTGTGGGTTGTATTGCATCAGTTGTAGTCCAGAAAACATATCACAATAACTCAACCTTCTCAATGATTAGTACACAATTTCTGCTTTCCCAACATGTCCCTGTTGGTCCAAGTAATTCCTGGGGGCTTTATAGCAGTCTCCAGTTTTCACAATCAGAGATAGACCATTGCACCATTGTGTAAATTAGAAAAAATGCCACATCTTTCAGATCTACACTGGCAAACTGCTTTGTCTTCCAGAAGACACAGCAGTGAGCCAGGGCACCAACATGGAGAGCAGGATTTAGGCTACTTTTCAGCTCTCCTCTTGTGTCAGTTTGTGCATGTGTATGTTTAGAGGGCAGAAGGACACCTTCCTTCCAAGTGGAAAAAGTGTTTGGATGAGAACTAAACTCTTTAATTAATTTATTTTTTTTTTTTTTATTTTTTGCAGTTTTTGGCCGGGGCCAGGTTTGAATCCACCACCTCTGGGTATATTGGGCCGGTGCCCTATTCCTTTCAGCCACAGGCACTACCCAGAACTCAACTCTTTAAGGATCTTACTTAGGTATAAATGTCATCTGGTGGTATGTTTAGACATTCATTCCTTGGTCTCCTTTGCTGCTTCTGCTTACAGAGGTATTTTATTTTACACACTCAACAGTATAACAACCTTTTTTTACCAGCAGCCATTTATTTTTTACTCTCATGATACCCATCAAACACACATCTGTTATAACTAATGCTAACATTAACTTAATAATAATATTGCAGGAAGATGAGGTCAAATGGAAAGAACATCCAAACACCATGTTTAACAGAGGAAGGGCGTACTCTGGGAGGTTGAGGCAGGAGGATTGCCTGAGCTCACAGATTCAAGACCAGCCAGAAACTGAGCAAGAGTCTAGAAGGACTTTCCCCTGCACTAGATCATTCTCCTTTACCCCCATTCTAATGTTCTGGCCCACAGGTACCTTTCTCATTGGTCAGTTTGAATCAAGGTAGGGAATCAGGCTCAGGCTTCTACAGAACTGTTGGCTTTTAGAGAAGCAGAAGCAAATGTTAGTTTCCAGTTCCCAGGAACTTAAGTTTCTACAAATTCCTAAGGGCTGAGTCACCTTGCAGGTGTGTTCTTTGGGCCTCCTTGAGAAGACCTCCATTCTCTTAGACCTCACTTTTTTGGGGTGTCCTCTCTCATTCCCACATTTAAGACTTCATATATATATGTTTTAATTTGGTGTCTCACTATCAGCCTTCTCCTGTAGTAGTTAGTATTGTTCCATATAGGACACATATGATGCAGATTTTTTTGTTTCTTTTTGACAACTGTCTTAACCATCCAGCACGTGGCCTTAACTAGTAGTGGGAGAAGGAAGGGAATAATTAAGCAAAGTCTGGTGATGGCTATTACTCCTCACAGTAGGGTTTTAAATTCTTTAAGGCTTGAAAACCAGTCTTCCTATAAGTTTTGAGGGCTTTAACCATTCCAAGTATAAACCAGGACAAGGACTAGTGTCTGGATTTTTCTTTACTACATCTCCTATGACTTCTACTCGGTTATCAATTTGCAAGACTAGCTCTAGTGGTTTTGCTGAATCACAAAGCAATCTGCCTCCCCTACTCTATTCTTCAGCACAAAATTTCTTTTGCTGTAGTCCTCACTGTCTCAGGTGCTTTCTATCATACATTTTCACCTTTCATATTTGACCTTACATGACTTGTCTATGAAATCTAAAGCACAGAGATATTTCTGATCTGTCCTCTACTTGCTTTGCCAGGTCTGTCTGCTACAGCACCTTTGCATGGCACTGCAGATGTTAAATTTTAGAGTCACCTGGGTGAGCTTTCCTGTCTCCCTGGTCTGGACCAGCATTCAGACTTCAGGGACTGTGACTCCTCTTGGAACCTCCACCCAAGTCTTAGCTGTATCATGGTGGAGGCTCCGTGGGGTTGTAGTATACATATGGGTTTATGTGTATAAAGGATTTTCCCCTTTCCCTGTGTCACATATTGACCATTTGTGTGTAACTATGAGGGCAAGTTTGTTTGTGGGTTCCTTACATAGCTTCTTCCTTTTTCCCAAAGACCGAAGTCCAATTAAGATAAGTTCCATGACAAATTTCTTCAGGCTTCATCCATTCATTTACCAGCCAGGTCCCAGTATATGGCTGGAGCAGAGCATGTTGACCACCTCAAGAGCTACCTTGAGGGGATTGGCCAGCTCTGTTTTGGCTTCTCTTGGGGGCAGTGAAGCTCTCTTCAGTCTACAGTGATGGATCCAGGCCAGGATCTCTTCCACCTCAGCTTCTCGGGTGTGTTCAGGATGATGGTTTGGGTCCTTTCCACCTTGGTTTGAGGGGAACCAGGTTTGGATCCTTGACTCGTACTTGGTCCCCTTGAGAGAAAGGATGTACAGACACAAAAGATTATACGGAACACAGATAATTACCTAAGTGGGGATCTTCTTTGCTATTCTTCCTAGGGCTTCTAACTGCCTGTGAAATTCAGTCTCTTTCAGCAATTTTAGGAGTCGTTAGTAATTGTGGAGGATTGGTGAGGCCTCTTATACATTATCTCATAAGGGGAGTACCCTGATCATTTAGAAGCAGTATGTATAAAATTGAACAAGATCAGTTGCAAGGCCGATGCCCATTTAAGCTTTGCATCCTGGCAGAGTTTCTTCATTTCTGCTTTTATGGTTTTGTTTGTGCATTCTACATTGCCTGAGATTTGAGGTCTGTAGGCCACATGTAACTTCTAAATGATATTCAAGGCTTTGGATATCATTTGCACTATCTATGTTACCAAGGCCAATCTGTTGTCAGATTCAATCTGGAGTGGCAACCTGTACTATGGGATGATTTTTGTGGGCAACACTCTTACTACTGCATGAGCACTACTCCTGGTGGAGAAGGCTCCCACATATCCCAAGTGGCAGGGATGCTCTCTGTTTAGTATCACGTTGACTGTAAGTTATGTAATGCTAGCTGATTTTCTTGGCAGGGGTTTCCAATAGAGGATTATAGACGTGTCTCTTAGGAAGCTTCTTTTTTTCTTTTTTCCTGGCCTAAGTATGTGGCCTCATATAAATAATCTTTATAACCAACCTCAGATTTTTACACAGTAAGCATTGATATTTGCTGAGTCATGAATTGGCCAATGGTGCCTTTTGGTATTCATAAGAGTGACTACTATTTATAGTACCAGACTCTTAATTTTTATCCCAAAGTCAACTTATCAGCATCTTGCACCAGCATGGCAGTGGCTGCAAGTTTTCTTAGGCATGGGGACCATCCTTTTGAGACCCTATCAAGTTGCTTAGAGAGATAAGCAACTGGTCTTGCCAATTATTTTACATCCTGAATGAGCACTTCCTCATCTGTTCTATTTATCTCCGATACATTCAGTTAAAAGGCTTGGTTCAACAGGTCAGGGAGGCCTTGCACCAGCTCTGTCTGCAGTTCTTTCTTTAGTCTGTCAGAGGATTTTTTTGGTGTGATTTGTACTCTATTGGCCCTTTCTCTCCCCCTTTTGTGGCCTTCATACAATAATTTGGCCAGTCTATATGTTTTACACAGTCTTTCATAGGAATCCCTAGGACTTTCCTCTGCTTTTCTGCATAATCTCAGCCACCTTGCATATTTTTGTGGCTTCTGGCTTCCCTAAACTGACAGGGAAGAAGTCAAGGTTGGGTCCAGGCTGAGAGAATGAAGCTATTTATCAGTCACCAAAAATATTTACAAGTTCTGATTGAAGACTTATGTTCGCTTCATGAGAATATTAGTTTTCTTATTCACAATATTGAATGTAATATTCTTCATGAGAATATTAGTTTTCTTATTCACAATATTGAATGTAATATTATCCGAAGAATTGGAAAGTCCAATTCTTCAGATAATATTAATTTTAAGAGTCTTTACCAAACTAAGCCCAATATCTGGGCAATTAAAGTAAATATTCTGAATATCGGTTGGATGTGGGGCTACTTGTAAGGTCATGTTCTAGCCATACCATTTACTGGGAAATTCTTATTCAGGTTCCAATTTCTTCCGAGGTGTCTATATAGACACAGCAGATTGTGTTTAATACTGCACACATTTTTCCAGTGTAGCCAACAGAAGACCTTGGTTGAGCCTTAAGGGTTCTGACCAAATATAACTAGTGTATATAATTCTGTATTCTTTGGGCAGTCTTTTAGTCATGTTCATAGATCAGTTTATTTGAACTATTATGTCTCATTTTAGAAGCTGAAATTTGAGACAAGGTTGGAATGTAATACAGGTGGATACCAGTTTTTTTTTCATTTTGGACCATTTTTCTCTCTCTAATTTCTCACTTTACTAAAAACAAATTATAGCAGTATTAATTTAATTGCCAAAATAAGCTGTATTTTCAGTATAATAGGTGTGATTATTTGTATAAACTGCTGCAAGAATAATTATTAGCCAGCTAGGCTTTTCTTCCTTTCAAAATAGGCTTTGCTGGAATGTTTTATAAGGAATCTCGGGTTAGACTTGAAAGCCCAAAATGAGCCCAGAGTTCAACTGTGCCATTAGACACCTGTATGCATTGGGTAAATTTCTCTTCTCCTGAGTTCCTAAAGCAAATTTTGATTCCAGGACCTGTCAGAAAGTGACATTCTTTACTCACTGCTGATCAGGAAATGTTATTGATGAGGTATCTGGTCAGTCTTTCGAACAGGCTTTTTAATTGTCAATATTAATTCCTTAACACATTCTGGTCATCTCTGAAAGTGCTAATTCAGTCAATGCCTTGGCAAAATAATCAGTCTCTTTCATTGTGTCTTATAGAACAAAACAGAGTCCTTGTGAACTTATGCAAATAACTGTTTTGCCAGAATTTAAGAATTCTTGTGAATGGTTTTCAAATTCCAGAGAAATCAAGGAAAGAGAAAAACAAATGTTTTAAATTTTGCTCATAACTGCATACATTGCTGAAAGCTACAAGTAGCTTAGGAGATAGAAAATGATTTTCTTGACTTGTGGAAAACTGAAAACAGAAAGAATCACTAATGTTTCTAACAAAAAGCCATAACAAATCTGTTATCTCCATATAACAATTTTTTGCTTTGTTTGAAGTTAGGTTAGCAACACTCATGGACATGTTAGCTTTCTAATTAAAGTCCCAGAAATTTGCTTTTAGTCTGATGGTATTTAATAAGATCAAGAATGTTTTCATATAGTAAACGAGAAAATATCATGAATGGTATGTCAATCAGGTTGATAAAATATCTCAGATTGCATGTGAAGCCCCCACACTGTACCCCATGGTTGAACTAATGTACACAACTATGATTCAACAAAAAATAAAAAAATAAAAAATAAATAAAAAAAAATAAAGTTTTTAAATTTATAGAATTTATCTCAACACCCACTGCCCATGAGAATGGCTTCATTAGCACATTTGCCTCAGTCCATTTCTGTTCTTCACGTTTTCAGGCAGCTATGAAATGAGCAGAAAAGTTTGAGATGAATTAGGAAGATTGAAAAAGGGGTCTTTGTTGAAAAGAAGACAATGTGGATGGACTGAAGCATTTTACTCATTGTTTTATTATTAAATGATGAATTAGACACTCACGGGGCTACAGCTTACAGGGTGGACAAAAGTGATCTAATCTTGGACACCAAAGAATTTAGACATTAGCAAAAAAAAAAAAAAAAAAACCAAAAGGAAAGCATTAAATGCAATGAAAATAATAATGATAGCTGAATTTTATTAACTTTCTTAGTACTTGCTAGACAAGGAGAGGATGTTAACTCCATCGAGAGACTGCGGAGTCTCCTGAAGAAGTCGAGTTTACCCTGAGACATTGAGACCATTTCTCTGGCCTTTGGAATACGACTAATTTATGCTTTCCCTTCGTGTCCTATAAAATGGTGTTGGGAAGAGTATTAAATTAAGAAGTAACAGATTTTATTTTACAAATGTAGCACAGTAGTTTGTAAGTTCACTTGATTTCTAATGACTGATTAAAATGACCGTATAAATGGTGATAAAAGATAAAGGAGAAGGAGACTGGAGTAAGATGGTAAGAGAAAGGAAGAGAAACAAAAAGGGAAATCGCAGTGAGGAAAGAAATCAACCCAAGGCCCAGAGAACACTCAACAAGGGACATAAAAAGAAGGAAAATAAGTGTCAGATACACAAAGGAAAGGAACAGAAGCAGAAGGAAAGTGATGTGGGCATGGAAAAAGGACGTGGGACGCTGAAAAATGCAGCTCCCGGGCACAATTTATAGGCTTCTAGGAAAATGATCGTCAGATCTTTCTTATTCCAGGCAATGTATTTTCTGGAAGTAGTTACTACTGTTTATTAATGTTCTCCTAAATGCAAAAGAGCTGGTCAACTCCTGATTTACAGCTCTTCAACTGGGACAGAAAAATAATGATCTTCTTGAATTATGTCCAATAAAGGAACATAAACAGCCTGAGAATTATTACAGATAATTTTTGGCAACAAAAATTAATTACTAGCATGTTCATGGTTCAATTCATTTATTCAACAGATATTCATTATTCAACTAATATTTGGTATTGTTAAAAACATTGTACAAAGCACCATCAAAGGACAGTCATTAAGCTCCATTATTTTTATTTATTTATTTTTTTTTTGAGACAGAGCCTCAAGCTGTCACCCTGGAGAGAGTGCCGTGGCATCACAGCTCACAGCAACCTCCAACTTCAGGGCTCAAGCGAGTCTCCTGCCTCCACCTCCCAAGTAGCTGGGACTACAGGTGCCCGCCACAACGCCCGGCTATTTTTTGGTTGCAGCCGTCATTGTTGTTTGGCGGGCCCGGGCTGGATTCGAACCCACCAGCTCAGGTGTACATGGCTGGCGCCTTAGCCTGTTGAACCACAGGCGCCGAGACAGCTCCATTATTTTTAATTAATTAAAGTATTATATTAAAAATATAATAATATATCTGTTTGCTAATGTTCCTCTCCTCTCCCTTCAATTTTTTACTACATCCAGTAATGTTGTCCTTCTGTCCTGGCCCAGTCCAACCTTTCCCAATTTTCTGCACAGCATTCAAGATTTATGTTCTCCAGGGAACTTTTTCCAAAAGTGTGTTTTCTTCTTTCAAAACTCCTGTGATCAGAGCTCCTCAAGGAGGTCCTATTTCCACTAATCCTGATAATCTTTGATGCTTTTACTTCTCATGACAGTGCCAAAGTCACTTATAGAGGGAAAGGGAATGCTTTCTCTCATATCCCCAAATTAATATAGAGTAGACTGAAATAGCTCTTTCTAGTACCATTATTGGCCATTTTCCACCTGTGATGCAGTGTTTGGGGCTGCATTGGGTTTCTCTCCAAAAATCCATATCTGGAAGCCCTAACTCTCAGTACTTCAAATGTAACTGTATTTGGAGACTATGTCTCACATGAGCCATTTTAGTGGCTCTGATTCAAAATGCTGGATTTCTTTATAAGAAAAGGGAGTTTGGACACACAGGGACACCAATGACGTATGATCACAAAGGAAAGACCACAAGACGACTGTGGGTGAAGGTGCCCATCAAAAAGCCAAGGAGAGAGACCTCAAAAGAAACCGGTCTTGTGGATAATTTGACAGTGGACCACTGGCCTCCAGAAATGGGAGAATTAGATGTCTGTTGTTCAAGCCATTCAGTCAATGGTATTTTGTTATGGTACCTGGAGAAGGCTAACACAAAGGTTATGTCACACACAGGTTGTTAATATAGAACAGGTTGCTTTGAACCCACTGCAGTGGGCCTTACTTACTGCTTACAATCAGGACGTGGATTTGCTCTGGTGTTTCTAATTCCCTTTCTCCTAGTGAATTTGATGTTGGGGTCTGTGCTATTAACTGTTTTTGAAATTTCTTTAACATGTTTATTTTTCATTTATTAACATTTCAAGTTAAACAAAAAGAAATCTAATTCATTCTTAAGCTTTTTTGGTTTGTTTGTTTTCCTCAAGAACATGGAGTTTTTTGGCAATAATATTAAAAGTGTTGCATACCTATAGAAAAATACAGAAAATATTAATGTACAGGTCAGTGAATTTTAATAGTCTGCACACCTAAATAATGAGCACCCAGGCCAGGCATGGTGGCTCATGCCTGTATTCCTAGCACT
Organism: Arctocebus calabarensis; assembly: GCA_963573935.1. NCBI lineage: Eukaryota > Metazoa > Chordata > Mammalia > Primates > Lorisidae > Arctocebus > Arctocebus calabarensis. The sequence continues at coordinate 21,203 of CAUYON010020549.1, forward strand.
CGGGAGGCCAAGGAGGGAGGATCACTTGAGCTCAGGAGTTGGAGACCAGCCTGAGCAAGAGCAAGACCCTGGCTCTACTAAGAATAGAAAAACTAGCCAGGCATTATAGCAGGCTCTTGTAGTCCCAGTCCTAGCTATTTGGGAAACTGAGGCAAGAGGATCACTCAAGCCCAAACATTTGAGGTTGCTGTTCACTGTGACACCAGGGCACTCTACCAAGGCGACAGAGTGAGACTCTGTTCTTAAAACAAAACAAAACAGAACAAAACCAAGCGGCTGAGACCATAATCAGGATCTTAGAAGCTTCCTTATGTCCTCTTTCCCCAAGAGTAACCACTATCTGATTTAAGATTTGCCTACTTTGGGCTTTATATAAATGGAATCCTAAGAGTATGTACTCCAATGTGTAGGTTTTTTTGGCATGATGCTGCTTATGAACGTAGTTCATTTCTCCTCACTGGAGTCTAGTACGTTATTTTATTAATATACCATAACTAATTACCCAGTTCCACCGTTGATAGACTTTAGGATTGTTTCCAATTTATGAAGAGAATGAATAGAGCTGCTATGTAAATTACTAGGTAATTAGCTGCATCTATTCAGTTATAGTTAACACGGAGAAACATTTCTTTAAGTGTTTTACTAATTCACATTTATAGGAGCATTGTATAATAGACCTCTAGTTGACCCAAATTCTCACCAATACTTGGCATTGACAGTCTTTTTTATTTTTTATTTGTCTTGTATGGTTAATTGTGGTTTTAATTTGTGTTTGTGATAGCTAACGTAATTGAGAACATTTTCATGGTTTATTTGTCATTTTATTTTGGGATCTGCCTATTTAAATTTTTCTCCATTTTAAAAATTGGTTGTCTACTTCTATTTTGTTAGTTCACAGAAGATCTTTATAGGGACATATTGAAAATACTTATCACAGTTTCCTGGGTTGTGTTTTTATCTTCCTTAATGGTGGAAACTTGAAGTTCTTTTTGGTTATCCGAAGTTCTCATTTCTAATATTGTATGTTTTACTCATTGTTTTTGTATCCTTTATAAGAACATTTTGCTTACCCCAACTCGTGAAGATGTTCTTTTCCTTCTCTAAAGGTTTTTTTATTTACTTATTTTAAATTTATTTTTACTTTTCCTATTTGTATTTATAATTACCATGGATTTGATTTTACGTGTGGTCTGAGGAAGGGGTCAGGATATATTTATTTTTTCCAATGGAGACACAGTTGTCCATTTATTGAAAACATCAACTCCCATCACCACTGTACTGCAACATCATTTTTATTTCACTTTTTCTACAGTTCAGTGTAAATCTCTTTTGGACTCTATTCTACCCCTTTTGTATGAATTTTTTTTCCGGTTTTATGACAAAGCTTCATTGTTTAGATATGTAATAATGTAAGTTCTCCACCATCATTCCTTTTCTTTGTGCTGTCTTGGCAACTTTTAGACTTTTATATATCAGATAAATATTAGAAGCATTTTGTCAGCTTTTACAAAATAATCTTCTGGAATTTTAACTGTCTTTTCAATGAATATACTGATCAAATAGAGAACTGCTGTCTCTAAAGCATTTAGCATCCAACTCATGAATATGCTTTATCCTTAATATATTAATGTTTAGGCCTTCTTTACTCTTTCACAGTAGTATTTTATGATTTTATATGTAAGGGTTAGGCATTATCAGATATTAGAGTGATTTATACATTTCTGACTTTTTATGCTTTTGAAAATTATTTTATTTTTCAAAATTTTCTGATGGTTTATTGCTAGTGGACAGGTGTACAACTTTTATATATTAGCCTTGTTTCCAGCAACCTTAATAAATTCGTTTCTTACAATTTGTAGATGATTTTGGATCTTTTTTATGTTCAATCATGTTCTCTGAGACAAATAACAACTTTATTTTTTCTTTTCCAAATCTCATACCTTTTATTTAATTTTTCTTGCCTAATTTCACTGACTAGGACCTTCAGTGTGATACTGATTAGAGATAGTGGTGTTCAGTACCCTTGTCTTATGATTATAGATACCATTTATTAGATTGAGAGGACCTATCTATTTCTAATTTTTTTAATCACAAATAGATGCTCAATTTTATAAAACACTTTTTCATATCTATTAAAATATTTAAAATGTTCTTTCTTTGCTCTTAATAAGGTAAGTTATGTTTATAGATTTTTAATATTAAATTAACACTCACATCCCCACTTGTGATGCATGATCTTCTTTGTATATTACTGCAATTGATTTGCTAATAATTTGCTTAAGAATTTTTCTCAAGTTCAACATTAGAAAGATCTATCTGAATTTTCCTTTCTTGTAATAACATTGTCAGATTTTGTTATCAAATTTTTCTAAAATGATCTGGAAGTATTTTCTGTTTTCAAAAGAGTTTTCATAGGACTGTGTTATTTACTAGTCTTTTCAAAATTTGTCTTCTGTTGCATCTAACACAAACACACATGTTTGGCCTGATAAGAATATAAACAAATCTTGGGCATGTGAAGGATTTTTTCCAACATTACACACTACACATAATTAAATCATAGTGCCATATTCTTCTGACCCCTACTTCTACAGCTTTTTACATGCTTAGCAATCCTTTTATAAAGGAATCAGATAATTTCCACTGCCTCCCATTCCATTCACAATCTATAAGTTCTTACCTCTGTGGTTACCCTTGTCCCTTGAACTCTTACAGCCTCTTTAATGATCCTTAAACTCTATATTTGGCCTTTCCATTTTCTATTTCTTTTGCCAATAACTGACTTCCCCTAGGTGACCCCAAGTTTCACTAGCTCATGCATTCCAGATCTTTCTTCAATTGTCACATTCTCATGGAGGCTGGCTTTGGCCACCCTATTTAAGATTGTAACTTCCCTGGCACCCCACTCTGCCTGTGCTAGACTCCTCTTCCCATTCTTCCTGTTATTCACAAACTGTTCTAGAATATTGTGTACTTGTTGATATTTTGTTTGTTGATTGGTTGTCTGTCTTCTTTCTCCAAGGAAATGTGAACCTCATAAATGCAGAGATTTTTGTTTCATTTTTACTATATCCCCAAATAATGACTTGCTATGTAATAGCTGCTCAATAAATACTAGTCAATAGGATGGTCAAAGAATGTATTCAGCAGCTTGCTTTGCTTCAAACTCCACATTTGTTAGGTTCTTGAAGGTATGCATAAATCTATTTCATTAATTTTAACTGATGATGTGCATTATTACATTGGCTGGCTATACCAGAATTCATTAATTCAGTTTCCTTTTAGTAGACACTTAGCTTATCTGAAAATTTTGCATTACTCTACACATTTTTAACATTTTTTAAATCTAAATGTAAGAATTGAAAAAGAATACATGTTTTAGTGTGCTATATTTTGTATTCATGCTTTACATGTATTTTGCTCAAAACCTTGGAGCAGATTTGGCTAATTCAATTTGTAAAAGATGCTTTATCATTTAACTTAAATGTTACTACAATCTTCATTGTTAAAACAAATAGAATCAGACTTACTTTCTGTTAGAAATATATGGTTTCATTTTTCAATTCAAATAAATGTACTTTCATACTCATTTCGATGACAACCATCTCACTTTTGAATTTTATTTCTAAGCAAGATAGAAAGAAAGATAGATGAAAAGATAAATAAAGATGAAAGGCATTATGAAAAGATAAATAAAGATGAAGGGCATTGTCTTCCTTTTTTCACTTGGATGAAATAAGCTACTGCTCCTCTGCCCCCTTCAACAATGTTTTTGTTTCTTTTTCATTTCTTTCTTTCTTTTTATCTTTTTTTTTTTTTTTTTTTTTTTTTTGACCGGGTCTCACTCTGTTGCCCTAGGTAGAGTGCTTTGGCATCATAGGTCATAGTAACTTCAAACTTGGGGGCTCAAGCTATTCTTTTGCCTCAACCTCCTAAGTAGCTGGGATCACACAGTGACTGCCACAGTGCCTGTCTGGCTTTTCTGTTCTTAGTAGTGACATGGTCTTGCTCTTGCTCAGGCTGGTCTCAAACTCCTGATCTCAAGGGATTTTCCCACCTCAGACTCCCAGAGTGCTAGAATCATAGGTGTGAACCACAGTGCCCAGTTGCTTCAGTGTTTCTTTATTTTTAGATTGAAGTCAAACATATTTATTAATAAAAGTAAAAAGGAATATCTGTGAAAATATTTAGAAGATGATATGTACAGAATCACACGCACAGATGTTATTATGGTGTATTCATAAGAATAGTGCCAGAATATCAGAAGGGTTTTTTTTAAGTCTTATTTCCTTGAAATTAAAAAAAAATGTGATTAAAATGATAAAAATAATAAATGTCACCTGTGGCTCAAAGGAGTAGGGCACCGGCCACATATGCCAGAGGTGGTGGGTTCAAACCTGGTCCCGGCCTAAACTGCAATAAATAAATAAATAAATAAATAAATAAATAAAATAATAAATGTCATGTATAAAAAATTCAAATAGCACAGATATGTTACTATCACTTTGTGTACCTATTATATGACTGGTGATATTGTAAGCATATGACTTTATTCAGTTCTCTGAATTCTGTGAAAGTAGTTATTCTCATCAACCCTGTTTTGGCAGGTGGGCAATTTACACCAAGAGTTGGGAAGTAGGTTGCAAAGATCACCTGGTTTCTAAGTTGGACCCAGGCAGTTAGATTCCAAAGCTTATGTGCACACTGCTGTGGATCCATGAAGTCTATTGTTCATGGAAGAAAGGAGAAGGTCACAGCCCAGACCCTCCACCTGTCACCACTACATCTCCAATCCCATTACTGCTGGTGGGTGAGGAGACAACAAATGCCTATGTGCCCACGACTCTCCCAATTTTATTTTTCTTTTCTTAAGCAAGCTTGGAGCTTGCCATCTTGGGATTCTCTATCACGAGCAATACATTCTTGAAATGTCTCGTTGGCCACCAGAAAAGTTTTAGACTTAGGGCGTGTCATCGTAGTGAGGTTCGTAGTGGACAGAGGTGTCTCTTTCTTTTTGAACATGTTGATTGTGAAAGCAGGGGCAGGAAAGACAAAAAATGGCAGCCTCATCTTCTAAAGCCTCCCAAAGAGAGTACCATGGAAGCTGACGATCCTAAAGAATGGTTCTCTTAAAATTATGCCTGTTTACTGCCTAGAATGTCAATGTATTCCCCAGTTGTATGAAGACAACAGTTAGAAGAAAGCTGCTCTACCACACTTGAGTTTGTCTTCTGAATTGAAAGCATGATGTGTCTTCAACTCTGTTAAATGCTGCTAACAGCTTTCCTGAATATTTGACCAAATTTCACTCCACAATTGGAGTATGAGAATTGCTGTTGTTCTACATGGCCACATTTTAAAATTTTAAATCATATGGTACACTTTTTTAATCTAGTAATATAAATTTGTATTCCCCTCATGGATTGTGAGGTGGAGTCTCTTTTCATATATTTATAGTCATTAGGGCTACCATAATGATGGTTCATTATCTTTGCCAATTTTTCTTCTGGACTGTATGCTCTTTACTTAATGATTTGCTGTAGTATTTTACATCCCTAGATGCTAATCTTTATCTGTTACACATGTTGCAAATGTTTTCTCCCAGACTATGACTATATTCTCTTCAAAAGGAAAATATACTTTTGTATTAAAACAGTTTTCAATCTACAAAAATATTTCAAGCATAGTTACTATGGTCTGAATAATTGCGTCTTTCCATATTTCATATGTTGAAGCCCAGTCACCAGTGTGATGGTTCAAGCAGGTAGAGCATTTGGGAGCTGATTACATCATGAGGACAGAGCTTCCATGAGAGAGATTAGTACCCTTATAAAAGAGGCCCCAGGCTCAGCGCCTGTGGCTCAACTGGCTAAGGCGCCAGCCATGTACACCTGAGCTGGCGGGTTCGAATCCAGCCCGGCCTGCCCAACAATGATGACGGCTGCAACCAAAAAATGGCCGGGCATTGTGGCAGGTGCCTGTAGTCCCAGCTACTTGGCAGGAGACTCGCTTGAGCCCAGGAATTGGAGGTTGCTGTGAGCTGTGATGCCACAGCACTCTACCCAGGGAGATAGCTTGAGGCTCTGTCTCAAAAAAAATAAAAAAAATTAAAAAAAAGGCCCCAGTCAGCTGCCATGTCCTTTTTCCACCATATGAGGACACTATAAGAAGATGCCATCAATAATCTAGGAAACCTCACAAGACATGGGGAAAGGAAGAGCAGAGAGAGGGAAGGAGGGAGGGGAGTGGGGTCTTGGTATCTTGGTGTGTGCCACACCTTTTGAGGGCAAAACACAATTGTAAGAGGGACTTTACCCAACAAATGCAACCAGTGTAACATGGTTTCTTGCACCCTCAATGAATCCCCAACAATAATAAAAAAAAAAAAAACAGAAAAAGAGAGAGAGAGAGAAAAGATTAATTAAAAGAAAAAAAATCTTGCATCTATACTACAAAAATTATAACGTGGAAAAGAAGGGATTCCTCACTCATTCATTCTATGAAGCCAGTATGACCTTGATACCAAAGCCTGGATGGTAAATGAAAGAAAACTACATACTCATATACCTCAGAAATATTGACGCAAAACCCTCAACAAGATATTAGCAAACCAAATTCAACAACACATCAAAAAGATAATTCACTATGATCAACTGGGTTTCATCCCAGGGATGCAAGGATGGTTTAACACAAAAAGTCAACAAATGCAATTCACCACATAAATAGCAGTAAATGCAAAGATCATATGATAATCTCAGTAGATGCAGAAAAATCATAAATAAAGTCCAGCACAATTTTATGATAAATATTCTCAATCAAATAGGTGAAGAAAGAACATACCTCAAAATTTAATAAAGTTATAAACACCAAATGAACGAGGAAAGGTTGAAAGAATTCCCCCTAAGATGTAGAAGAAAACAAAGGTGGCCACTGTCACCACTTTTATTCAACATAACACTGGAAGTCTTAGCCAGAGCAGTCATATAAAGTAATAGTGAAAATACAAATCAGGAAAGAGGAGGTCAAACTATCCCTGTTTGCCGACAATATGATTCCATATCAGAAAACTCTGAAGACTCCACAAAAAGACTCCTAAAATTGAAAAATAAATTCAGCCAAGTCTAAGGTCAGAAAGTCAATGTACACAAATCAATAGCATTTTTATATGCTAATAACAGTCAAGCTGAAAGTCAAATCAAGGACTCAGTACCATTTGTAGATCACTACCAAGATTAACTAGAAATAGAAAAAACTCAAACAACCTAATTGAAAAAGAAAGCATTACAAAGAAAAAAAATACTTCAAAGTATATGTAACTAAGAAAGTGAAAGATCTCTCCAAGGAGAACTACAAAACAATAATGAAAGACATCATATATGACACAAAACATGGAAAAACATCTCATGCACATGGCCTGGTAGAAGCAACACTGTTAAAATGCCCATATCACTCAAGGTTGTTTACATGCACTCCCTATCAAAATACCATCATATTTCATAGATCTAGAAACAAGAATTCTAAGCTTCATTTGGAATAAGGAAGGGCCAGAATAGCCAAAGCAACCTTAAGCAAAAAGAATAAATTTAGAGGCACCATATTACTTTATTCCAAATTATTATACAGCTTTAGTAACTAAAACGGCTGGGTACTAAATAAAGGATCCATAGACCAATGGAATAGAATAGAAAACCCAGATACAAAAACCATATAACTTTGACCAACTGATCTTCAACAAAGCAGACAACAAATACACACTGGGATTAGGACAACCTATTCGATAAATGGTGCTGGGAAAACTTGATATTCACATGCAGCAAAATGAAACAGGAACTATATATCTCACTATACACAAAAATTAATTCAAATGGATAAAGATTTAAATGTAAGGCATGAAACAATAAAAATCCCAGAAGAAAACATTGGAAAAACTCTTCTAGACATAGACCTAGGCAAAGAATTTATGACTAACACCTAAAGCAAACACAGTAATGACAATAAATTAATTAATTAATTAAACTTAATTAAATTAAAAATCTTCTTCACAGCAAAGGAAATTATTTACAGAGTTAACAGGCAACCTACACTATAGAAAAAAATATTCTCAAATTATACACCTGACAAAGGATAATATCTCAATTCTACAAAGAACTGAAATAAAACAGCAAGAAAATAATAACTCCATCTAAAAGTGAGCAACAGACATGAGAAACTTTTTTTCAATAGAAGATAGACAAATTGCCATGTTCAAATGTGAAGAAATCGTTAGCATCATTAATTATCAGGGAAATGCAAATTAAAATCACAATGAGAAACCACCATACCCTGGTTAGAATGGCCGTTACTAAAATGTAAAAACAATAGATGGCGGCATGGAAGCAGAGAGAAATGAATGCCTGAGAGAATTCAAATTAGTACAACCTCCATGGAAGATAGCAGGGAGATTCCTCAAAGAACTAATATAGATCTACCATTCAATGCTGCGATTTCCCAACTGGGTATCTACTCAAAAGAAAAGAAGTAATTTTATTGAAAAGACACCTGCACTCGAATGTTTATCACAGTACAATTCACAATTGCAATGACCTGTAATCAACCTAAGCATCAATTCAGGAGTGGAAAAAGACAAAGTGGTATATATACACCATGGAGTATGACTCAGCCATAAAAAGGAATGAAATCACGTCATTCACAGTAACTTGGATGGAACTGGAGTTCATTTTTCTAAGTTAAGTATTCTGTGAATGGTAAAACAAACACCACATGTTCTCAGTCGTAAGTGGGAGCTAAATGATGGGCACACACAGGCACAAAAAGAAGTAAAGGATGCTGGTAACAAAGAAGGAGGAAGAGTGGGAGGGATAAAGACTCGCTGCCTAGCACAATAAACACTGCCCTGGCGGTGTTCACCCTGACAGCCTTGACGTCAGCATTACATGGTATGTCCACCAACAAAATTGCCTGTACTCTCTCCATATATATGAAAATTAAAAAACTCATGATGACTTTAAAATATTTTTTTTTTTTTTGAGACAGAGCCTCAAGCTGTCACCCTGGATGGAGTGCCGTGGCATCACAGCTCACAGCAACCTCCAATTCCTGGGCTCAAACGAGTCTCCTGCCTCTGCCTCCCAAGCAGCTGGGACTACAGGCACCCGCCACAACGCCCGGCCATTTTTTGGTTGCAGCCACCATTGTTGTTTGGCGGGCCCAGGCTGGATTCGAACCCACCAGCTCAGGTGTACGTGGCTGGCGCCTTAGCCCGTTGAGCCACAGGCACCGAGCCGACTTTAAAATATTTTTTAAAATTCCTTTATAAATTTGACCATGAAAATATATCTATCACTAAAGAGTTATGTCCAAATTTTCAAACAATAATTTTTATTGTTACATTTAGAGCAATAATAATGCAAACTAGAGACCTCAGAATCTCACCGGCTCTCAGGGTGTGCCCACACATGTGTTTTACTTTAAACTCATGCATTCTTTCCTTCATTATTTCTTTTGTCTTTTAAGATTAATTTAGTTATTTTTCTAAGAGGAGGATTGAGTAGAAAATATACAATGGGGCAAATATACAAGGAACAAAGCCATCGATTTAAATAAAATCCTAAATATAATTCTTGCCACTGACTCATGTGAAATATTTGAAAAATAATTATATACTCACATATGCCACTTTGGCTCACTAAAATCTCATGTACCAGAACTGAGTGGTTAACCCCTTTGCTTCTCAAAGGCCCGTTTAAAGCCCTTTGCATATAAGGTAGCCGTACTATTGCCGACTCATTCTGAGTGCACCTTTTGGCTGAATCTGAATATGTAAGCAATCAGCCATGTGTGCCCCTTTTACCATGCAAAGTGACTGACAAAAACTTGGAAATAATCTTTGAACTGCCCTGTTCTGCAAACAAAGACTGGCTTATCCAATGTCCTGAAAGTTCCAAGCTCTTATGAGCTCGAGTTTGCCCTCAGTCTTACCCTCTGATAAAGATGTATTATTAGTAGGATGTTATTCTTTGCATAAAGCAATTTTTCCTAAGAAAGGATAAATGTGCATATATAAGTTGTTATTTTAGAAACACTTATCATACCCTAAAATGAGCTCCCTTGATCTCCTTCAGAGTAAAAAACGGTTTCCTGTTAGATGACTCTTACCAACAAAGCTGCTCATGTTGAGAGGGGAGGGAAGAAGAAAGGAAAAAATAACTCTCACAATTGCACAAAGGACGACTTTACAAGAGACCTTCAAACACTGAAAATCAGCCCAACGTCCTGCCGATCATTATTGAGACATCTGTATTCACTTCACACTGACCCAGGCACTAATCAGCCAGGAAATGCAACAAGCACTGTCAGGGAGTATACAAAGATAAAGCACCAAATGGAATGAATATTAAAATCATAAATACAATAAAACAAGATAATGAGTGTCCTCAATTATAATAAAGCTAGAGCCCAATTAAAACATAATCACTAACTTATTATTCAGAATTTTTTTAGAGATCATATTTAGCTGATTTGTTATACTCATTTCCCTTTAAAAGATTTCATCATCACTTTTTTTTTGCATATCCACTTTAAGAAGATTCATTTATCCATCTAATTGAATAATTAGGCTTTTTTGATTAATTGTTTTAAATAGTTTCATGTCATGGGTATCTTCTCACTGAAATGCTTTTATATTATCTTCTGTGCCTTGATGTTCTTGCTATAAATTACAAGTAATCACATCTTTTCACCTCTCCCTCCGGCACATCCAAAGAAGTCTAGGTTTAGTTAGAGAGTTTCCTACTGGTTCTTCTCTCCAGCCCTCACTTTCTTTTCTGGTTCTCACAGTTGTAAGTAGTTCTGAACTTCATCATACGTGATCATTTCAGACAACTAAGCTAGGAAGCAATGGTGGCTCTTTACCTTCTTCTGTTCATCCCTGCCTTTGCATACAAGATTCACAGCTTCAAAGCTTTCCCCAGGGGTCCTCGCCCAGCAGCAAATCCTGATTATAAGTGACATTTGAGTGGATTTTTAGAATTAGTTTATTAACAATTATATCCAACCCAAGGCTCTTTATTAACAGTATCAAGATAGCTGCCCAGGACAGAACCCAGTGCTGCCGTGTTATCTTGGCATGAAAGCAATTTCTCACATGGGAAATGATCTCACAGATTATCTGAAGGTCAGTGTTGAGAGTGAGGCCTTCTTGTGAGACTGGAGAGTCTGAAATCAGGGAAGTTTGTCTGCGAGGTAGGAGTGGGGCTTTACTCTATGACGGCCACCTCGCATCTCCCTGAGGATCAGACATTTCCATTTGAGAAATTAGACAGGCAAGACTGTCTGCCAGGGCTTGACTGCAGTATATCTTTGACACACCTCACCCACTAATCCTGCTTCTACAAAAGAAGCTGAAGTGAAGCATTTTTTCTGTTGCCTTGAATACAAACTAGGTCATCACTTGTCTCTAAAAGTAATTTAATTGACTTATAATAGTTTGGAATATTCCTTGAATATTGCTCTTTTACCAACAGACTGGTGTGTTTGTAATTGCTTCTTAAATACCAACAATTCATATGTGACAATTTTATAAATATGGCACTAATACAGTAATTTCAGCTTCTCTTATGGGCCAGTAACTGAGAAGTCTCAGTGTTGTGCTAAAGCGAGAGCATGGTACAATATCTATTTTATTTTCCGGAGTAAATTATGTCTGCCCCAGAAATAAATGCAACCAGGTGAGGCCTTTTATAAATGTGGATTAGAACATCTAGTTTTGGATTAAAGCTAAATAGAATCAAGCTATTAACACTCCAGGAGGAGAGAGGAATAAGAAACAGCTTTCTTTTCCAATGTTTCATTGGTAATCATGCCATCGAGGAGCAAAGAGGTCAATAGCATGATTATTAAAAAAAAAAAAAAAAAAGCATCTGTGATTACAGAGTACAATTATTGTTGGGTATTGATTAACTTGTTTTTTTTTTTTTTAAGGTAATAACTATGTTACCATTTGATTTTTAAGAAAGGAGTACATTTCCTTTTAAGGGCTTATAATACTGAAGATTATGGATAAGTCAAGTATCAGGACAAGGTGATTACTTAACATCTGTGACCAAGTAACAGGCTAAAGGAGAAAATCAGCCAACATCTGCACTGTCAGTGAAATACTTGGGGGAAAAAACACAAGTGAAGTGTGATTAATCACCATGGATGTATGATTGAGTCAATTGACTGTTACTTTTTCATGATGATTAATCAGCTACAAAAATTATAATTGTCCCACTTCTAGTGGCTGCATGCTGTGCACGATGACATCAGCTGGGGCTATAGATACTCAATGTGTGGTTTTCAAAAGAATATGCAAATCTGACTGGGTGAGGAGGGGTGGGGCTTCAACGCCATTGTAAGAAACACCATGAGCCCTTGCCCTTCTATTATGGTTCGAGTTTTCTTAGCAGTTTCTAGAGAGGGCAGTTCTTGTGCTATTATGACTATTTCATAACCTCATCAACACCACAAGGGAAAATTAGAGAAACCCATTTCTGCAAATTGGCCATTGTGATCTTGTTCAGGAGACGATCAGATCCTCAGCCATTTATTTTCTTCCTTTCCACTGATTTCTTTTGTGATCAGCACAAAACGATGACATAAATACATGTGCAAAGAACGATTCTGTCTAGCAGGGAGTGGCTGCGGACCTCGCCTCTCTGTTCATTTGACTCCTTTAGCACATTTGGAGAAGAAGCCTAAGAAATGGAGGTTACAAAAGTCCATCAGAACTCACAAAAGGAAAAACTGTTTACCAGCCCTGGCTATGTAGTGCAGTGTCATCATCAAATTAGGCTTCTTTATATGAGTGAAGATGATGTTAAAAAACTACTTGCCACAACATTCCTAAAACTCGAAGGCAGTAATACGTACATTTCTACAGTTGGCTGTGCTTACCTCTTCCCCCCAGGCACTGCTCAGAGTCACGTGGTGCAGAAGGAGCTCTGTGCCCATGTTTCTCCACAGATGGGGGGGTCACTGGTAACATCAGGAATGTCAGGATAGGGGGGAATGTGCCTTTTTGTCATTCTGCTTGATCCACTTATCTTCTAAAATGCTCATCTGAAACTCATGGTTAACCTGAAAAGCTTAAGATACTAGGGTCTGACAAAATAACATAACTGATAAATTACCCCAAAGCTACCCAGGTATCATCAGAGTAGGTCCAAATACACTCAGGTACTCTGCAGAAGGGCAGCACGGGGCAAGAACCCTGGTCCTCCACACTTTCATTATTTAAGTTGCATTATTTTTCACTGAGCCACCAAACTACTCTCAGAAAATGTAGCTCACTTAAGATTTGAAATTCAGACTCTTGTTTAGACTTTCAAAATAGGATGATTTCTTTTTTTAATGTCCTTAGAGATAACCTCTTTAAAGGGAAAAAAATCATCTTTTACATTCATTAAAAAAAGAAGGATTTCAAATTTCTTCCCCGCTAGTTCTAAGCAGGCAATACCTTTCTCGGTCTTCAGCTGTACGTAAAGTTCTCACTAATGATCTGTAATGAAATACTTCTTTTTGCACATCTAGCATTTTCCCTTTAAAGTTCAAGAAATAGCACAAATTTGCCAACACTATTCCCCTTTTAGCATATTGGCTTTACTTCTGAACCAAAGTACTAATATGACTGGAAGAAAAAAAAAACCTAGTAATTTTTCTGTTTGGGGGTCTTAAAGAATCTATCTATTCCAATACTATAAGACAGCCTTATGAATAAGTATCACTCCTAATTTATTTTATTTTAGATAGAAATTATTGGCAGCTCTTATATACATATGTTCTCTAAACCCATAGAGGCCTTCAATTTTATTAATATGAATCACTAAAGTCTCTCTAACTTCTTGTAGTTAGATAAGAAAGAGAAACACGGGAGCTCCAGTCTCTTGAGCTTTCTCTAGGCACCTACTAATTGTTAATTATTAGAGACTAACTAAGTCACTGAAGTGAGTCATTTGGCTGGTGTCTCAAATGCTGTCATTTACTACTACACAAATCAGCCTGGTGATAGAGTGTCTTTAAATTAGGTTACAACCATGCAGTTATTGGACAGGGAGTAATTGATAAAACCATTAGTAACACTTGTAGAGATAACAGCTAGCAAAATCATGCAACCATAATTTGCAAGAAAAAATCTTGCATTATCTTTCAATCAAATCTGACAGTCCTAGAAGATTACCTTAAACTAAATGCTTGTGTACGAGAAAAGGGACCTACCAGAATCTTTTTTGCTTTTCCTTATCCTTTTTTCTCCATCTAATTGTGGGTTTTCTTTTATAATTTCTTTCTCTGATAGCCTCCAATGTGAGTAAAAAGCATATTAGTTATTGATGTGAGAGTCTTAAAAATCACGTATTTTTAATCATACACAAGACACTGTAAAGCATTTCATGATGTAACACACAGGCAATTATAGTTTGAGGCAATGAATTCCAACTCATGTTCTCTCATAAATATCAAAACTTAATATTTGGCAATATGTAGCTTTTCTCTAAGCTTTGATATAAATAATAATTTTAGCAAAAATAAAGTGTTATGATTTAAAAAATAAAATTGCTGGATTACTTTGATGTTTCTTCATAGAGGAAAATACAAGGAGATAAATCTCTGTGGAAAAAATACAAAGAGATAAATATCTAGGGAGAAAATGCAAAGAGAAAAGGCTAAACATTAACAAAGCTTTCCCATTCTACTGATACCCTCTGCAATGGCATTTCCAAAACATATGAACATGGCTACCCATAATTTATTTTATCATCATATATTTCACAGAAGTCTTTCCAGTCTTTCCAGGCTTTGTTTCTTTGCTTTAGTTCCTAGTAGGAATAGATTTCCAATTTTAAAGGATTAGTGGTTACCTTACCTAAATTTCTTAGGAATAGATATACCTATAGATGTATAGATAATTTAAATGATTTTTAAAAACTAAAACAATCTTATTTTAAGCAGAGCTGTATCTAGAACCCAGGTCTAATGAGTCCCCATCAGTATTATTTTCTATTAAATCACAAAATTACGGACACTTTTAAATGAAATAGATCTTATATGATTTTGTACTTTATAGTGTCCAAAATAATTGACTTAAATATAGTATTAACATATTTACAAATAATATAGGTGTAAAATTTTGTAATGATGGACAAAAAATGTACGTCTTCTTTATTTTCTCTTAAAGCTGAGTTTTGAGAAAGTGCTTGGGGGGTAAGTTATTGGACTATTTTTTAACTCTTATTAACAGTTATTAAAAAGTTATTTGAATATACCATAAATTACTCAGACACTCCTGAGCATGCACACAGCTGCTGCTCAGCTCACCTGCTTTTCTCAAACCGAACCAATCCTCAAGAAAAAGGTCACAGGTGACCCTGTACACATGCCATCAAAAAGAATTGAAATAGCATAACAAATAATACATTTCAGACAAATATTTCTCTTTATTTTCATAAGTCCAAGGAGAGAATTACTACCAAAGAAAGGCCTGACTGAAACACTATAAGAACAGGAAGAAACAATGATGACACACTAGGTTAATATAACACATAGATGGCAGAGCTCAAAAGAGAAACTAAGTCCCTGATAAATTCACTTTATAAATGAAAACTGCAAATTGAAGCACAAAGAAACAAATGCTACTACATGAAGTCAGAGTCATGCAGTCCAGGCTTGAAAAAATTATATGAGACAGAAATTAAAAGAAAAAAGAGTAAAAAAGAAGTAAAATGTATTAGAAATACTGGGAAAGTTATAGAACATCCTATGCATATATATCTTTATGTTTCTAAAAAAGATAAACCAAGTGGAAGAGGAATTATAGTCAAAGTTGTAACAGAAGAAAACTTTCCTAAGGAAAAAAAGAAAGAAAATAGGAAAAAAAAAAAAAAAACTTCAGGAGAAAGAGCACATTTTTTTTTTAGAATAATTGACATTTAAATATCTTTTAATGAATGTATTTAGCTGCAATGATAAGGGAAAAAATCATCTTATGGGATAAACATTATAAGAGACAATGACCAAATGTGTACACAGAGACATTAATTTTCCAAAGACAATGAATAAATGTTAATAGTACACTGAAAGAAAAATTTGAAAATTGACTCATGAAGTTTATGGTCAAGTTGTGATACATGGATAAAAACAAAAGGAAGATGTTCCAAAATCTACAAGAATCTGAGAGATAAGGAATCCAGAGAATTTTTGAAAAGAATTATGTAACAATAATATCTGGTCATGAAGCAAATTAAAACTAGTAGAACTTTTTAGTAGAACTAAAAAGTGGTAAATAGATTCCTCAAGGAACTAAAAGTAGACCTATCATTCGACCCTACAATCTGATTATTAGGTATTTATCTGATAGGGGGGAGACATTTTATAAAAAGGATACTGCACTCAAATGTTTTAACACAAGTCACAATTGCAAAGATTTAGAAAATGTTAAGAGCTTGCTGCAAGGCAGTAGGGCCCCCACAACCTGGGGAACATTCAGGGAATGAACCACCAACTGCTTCTCCTCTTTCCCCAAAACAACCATATTCCTTTTTTCATGTTCCCTTTGCCAGAAGTCATATAGCTCTTTATTTGCAGATCCTTGTGATCTTTCCCTTCTTACTTCCTATCATATGTTAATAAAGGTGAGTAGAAACCATTAACAAGATGATTTGCCTTTATTCAAGTCATTTACATTTTCTAATCATACTATAAGAACAAAAATATGTCTTTTGTTTATGCTACTTCCCCATATTGTCTATGCTACTTCCCCCTAGACAACCCTATACAGATACTATAAAATAAAGCTGATTTTATGGTTTGGTGCTGGCTGCAGCCATCAGCTCAGCCAAACCTCCCAATCCTATCTTTCACCTCTGTGTCTTCTCTTGTGGTGTATTTTTCTCAATCCCTCCCAATTCCACTCTGTTTCACTTCCCTTCCCCGTGCTGACTTACACTAAGAAAAAACCCAAATGCCCATCAATACATGAATGAACTGATAAATTGTGGTATATGTATACTATGGAATATTATTTAGCCATAAAAAGATGGTGATCTAGTATCTTGTAACAACCTGGATGGAATTAAGGACCATTCTGCTTAGTGAAGTATTACAAGAATGGAAAAACAAGCACCACATGTACTCAATACTAAACTGGAACTAGTTGATCAACAACTATGTGCTCACATGGATGCAAACCTCAATCGAATTCAAGATGGCGGGGGAGTCAATTCACAACTAACAAGTCCATTGCACAAGTACATTGTGCACTTTCCTGGTAAAGATCACACTTATAACTCTGACTTAAAACATACAAAATCTAATTATGGAACCAAAGTTATGTACCCACATAATCTGAAAATTTAAAAAAAGATATGGAAATGAATCCAATTAAAAAAAATTGACAATGAGGAAGCTATGGTGCAAAATAACTATTAGAAATTGTGGTTATAGAATAAAATAGAAATCTTGACTTTTTAAAAATAATAATATGCGTAACCTATCCAAAAATGAAAGATTTTCAGGGAGCAGAGAGGGAAGATAATTTTCTTTATATAGACTGTTGGAAGAAGATGTAAGTTTAATCATAACAAGGATATTTACTTGAAGGTAGTTAAATCAGTGAAGAGGGTTCTAGTACTTTCTCTTATTCATTCAACAAAACAAATATCAAGCAAGTTCATTGTATTTATGTTCTTCCAAATGTTAAAGTATATTACAATCATTCAAAGGATAAAAACCCTTGCACATATTTTAAAAGATAGGGAAGGCAATGAAGAAAGAGCTCAAAAGCAACAAAAATCATTACAAAAAATAATTAAGATAAAACATCTGTTATTGCAAAATATAAATGACATACATTCACCTAAAAAAGACAGAGTCTTTCTATATGGCATAAAACAATTCAATCTTATGCAGTATATAATCCATGTAACTACCTAATGCCTCTCAGATAGGTGGAAAGGAAATAAATTTAAAAAAAAAAAAAGCAGAAGAGGAATAGGAAGAATGAAGAGAAAAGCCAAGATCTTGGCATCTAAAATGATTTAATAAATGCAAAATGCATTATAAAAGACCATATTTGTAAAAATAAGAGATATAAGCTATAATAAAAACACAACTGTAATAAAGATGTGCCAAATGATATGGCATCAACATGCATAGAGCGAAGATCATCAGAATTACAAGGAGCTAAAGAACATGCCTTAGCCCCCACAAACAAAGTAGCTCAAAAATAAGTATAACTACTGAGATGTAAATAAAATCCTTAGTCATGGGGTAGTTGGTACTTTGAAATCACTTAGTTTAGTTTTCAAGTTCTCATTGTTAATATGATAAATATTACCCTAAATATTAGGTCGCAGAGGAAGAACAAAATTATAAATTTGCACACTAGAATACTGACTATATTTTATAATTACAGGTTGGCAAAACTAGAGATTCATACTGATTGTCAGCAAAATTCCCAGGAACTCAGCAACTTTAAAATATAAAGTCTCAGAAACCCCAATTACCTAAGTTATTGGCCGCCTAAAATATAAAGTCTCTTAAGAAACACAAGGACAATAATTCAAAAATAAAAGCCTGCAAACTACATTGGAAACTATAGAGAGAACAAAACTGTATGAATATATTGTAGATCAGAACCTGGAGGACATGGCTAAAACTATTCTGAGAGGAAAATTTGAAGCATTAACATTTAGAAATTAGAGAAAACAATCAAAAGAGAAGGAAGAAATTAGTTGAGATAAAAGGAAGAGCAGAAAAAGTTAGAATCATGGACTATATCCAAAAGCAAATTTATCCCCTGAGAAAGAAAAAAATAATAAAATTAATGAATCAATTATTTGTGTTTGAAACATTGAGAAAATAATGCATTAGAAATAAGAAGCTACTCTGCTAAGAAGCACTGGTGAAACTTATTAAATGTAGAATATCGATGTCTTCATATAGTGATTAAGAAAATGCCATGAAGGCTATCTCTAACAGTATGATCAAAATATTTCTGTTTGTATATGAAGTAAGCACATTGTACCCCATGATTGCACCAATGTACACAATTATGATTTAATAAAATTATTTAAAAAAAGAAATAAGAAGCTAGACTTGCAGTGACAATGGGATAGAGAGAGGTGGAAGCAATGAGCTTGTCTTAGAGTTTCTTTCATCTTGTTTTACATCAAATAACTAATTGTAAGAAAATTCTAAAAAACCCAAAGGGTTTCAGTGGTGAAAAAATTGTATAAGGTGTTTCTCTTTATGGTTTAGGTATGGAAATATTTTTCTGTTCTATGGAGATCTTCATAATAAAGCAATAATCTTGCAAAGGAAAATAAACGAAGGCAAAACAAAAAAAGATGAAAAAACATACTAGGTTTTGCAAGATTTCCCCTTTGCACACACTTGTGCATTAATTAGAACTTGTTTTCTCCTTTTCCTTCCTTTTGAAAAGAATTCTTGAGAGGTTGTTTCATAGTTAATTAAAATACTAATCATTTATTTCATACTGAATAGGTGATACTGAATTCATCCTTAGAAGATTAAAGTATAATAGTGCTTCTCTCATTCTCTTCCCTATGCCCCATTTCCCCTTCTTGTAAGCTTTTTTCTTTATAGTATCTTAGATTTCTTTGTTTTCAAGGCAGCAAAATTTATATTACCAAATATTATTATAATTTTTAACTGGCAATGTAATTATAACTTTTGTGTTTTACATTCTTGTGTTTTATTGACAATACAACTGCTAACAAGATTGCATCAAAATGTGTGTAATTTCATGTAAATGTAAAATACCCTCACTTGTAAATTTGTAAGTGTCCATAAGACAATTGCAATCCACAGTTTCTTTAATAAACAGAGGTAAAACATAAGACCAGAAAGGAAGCATTGATTAAATTCAACCTACAACCCTACTGGTGTGTAATTAGCAAACATCATTTCTCGAGTGTTACCATGATCTGGTCGTAAGTGCACCAAGGAAGACAGAGTAAACAGGTGCACTCTCTGATCATAGAAAGTATGTGGCTAATAGGAGAGAAGAATAGTCACAGGAAATAACTTTAGCACTCTTACCAAGCATACACAGAATAAAATGAATGTAAATATTGCAATGTGATGGACAAAGTATGAGAGAGATTGGGTGAAGTAGATTAGTCGGGAGAAGTCTCTGGCAATAGCAAAGTTTTAAACAGCTTAAGGATATGGGAAAAAATTCTTTAGGAAGAAATATTGTAAACATCATGTTCACATGTAATTAATTTGTCTTTGTTAACTCAGCATTTCCACATATCACAAACATTATCAGATTAATTATAAAACAAGCCAATTTATCCTCACATTTACTCGTTTGATAGATCTCAGAGCAGTGATCTCTCTTAATGAAAAAAAAAAAGCATTTTAAATATGTTTCAATAACATAAAAGTCCTAACATATTGCCTTGTAACTGATGTACTTTATGACCATTAACTTGTTAATACTCAGTATACCCCTTTGAGAAAGATAGAAGAGGGAATTATTATAACCCCAGTTTATTAGTCAGAGAGTGAATCAGAGAGAGGTGAAGCACTTCATATTGGGTCATACAATTGGTTAGTAGCAGAGGCAAAAATGAACCATGTCAGAAGTCCCCAGCCATAGGCATCTGTGGCTGCCTTCAAAACATCAATCAGTGAACATATTATGTTTTTTTAATGACATGTTAATGGTTTTAAAAAACCTCTCCTGGTTTAGAATCTAAACTGGTATGTGAATACTACAAATTAAGTCAGTTAAATTAGTTCCAGTGAAACCCTTTGTCCTTTAAATGAAAAATTAACCAACTTGGTACATAGATCAGAGCCAGACTAACTTTAATACACTCAAATTCATATAAACCTCACACTTCCCTGGAGAAAGTTGAGTGTCTAAAGATTTAATTCAAGTTCCAAGGTCAAGCTAAATAGATCTGAATTTCTTCTTAAAATGAGAGTTTCATTCCAATAAGTATCTGACTTCAATTTATTGCTTCTTCTCATATTGGGATGGCATGGCCCAGGTCACCAAAGAAAGATCAAATCACACATTGCTGCAAAAGAATGTCCTAGAAAGGTTATTTTTATACTGGTCAGGCAGGGGGCAAATAGGCAATTAAGTGAGCAAGTCTGTCCAGGAAGATGAGGTGGGGGTGGGCATGTGTGACACCCCTGGTCTGCTTTGTGTGAAGAAACTTGGGTGAATCACGCTTTACCTCATAGTCCACAGGCTTCCAGTAAACATGAACAGATTTAATTGTATTTTGTGGGCTGGAAGATGCTGAAAAACGTGACAAAACAAAACTACTCTAAATAAAATAAATTTTAAAAATCAACACATTTCTATTTCACTTTAAAAGTGGAATCTTTCAACTATATTAAAAAGATTAGGTTCCCAAAGTATGAAAAAAACCTCACCTTAATTCCTAATTGAAAATCATGCTCCATTTTGTAAGCCCATCCTCTAACCCTTTGTGTTTTGTTCCTGTTTGTTTTTTATAAGCATTCTAACAATGCATTCCTGAAGTTTCTAGTTTTGTAATCATTTAAGTTTTATAGATTTAGGAAGGTGGGAAGCCGGTAGTTTCCTTGATTCTTAATTCACATTTCACTCTGAAAATTGGAATTTTTAGAGATAATAGGAGAATGTTAAATGGATAGGAAGCATCTTTTGTTGAAATTTCTAACAAAGTATGATCCTTTTGTATCCTTAAAACCCTTTCAATAATAGCAAAGGCAACGTATGTTTTAGTGACAGAAAAAAAAAACAATATTCGAAAACTTCATCAGTGATATAATGCCATATATTTAATGTAATCTCAGATGAGACCTTATTAAATTGAAGGATTTAATGAACATCAATTAACAGCATAATTTTAAATCAAGCTTTTAAAAAGAACATTTAAACTCATAACTTAAAAATAGCAAGGGGTCTTGATTTGGGTACTAAGAAAATCAGAACTTTAAAAAATGCATTTTAGAATAATATACAATATCGAAAATGCAAGATGACTTTACTGTAGACCTTTGGAAAGTGATTTCAAAGACAAATATATGGAGATAATTAGAGCATGTGTATGAGAGTATGAGACCTTGAGTAGATGGTGCTCTTTGGAGACCGTGTCAAACTAAGGGAATTGCAGATGGGATATTGCTGCACTTGAAAATGCGGCAAGGTTGAAGAAATGAAGTCTGAGGACAGACTGGAACACCTGGACGCGTGACGTCTGGAGAAAAAAACTTACTTTACATTTAAGTCAAGTTCTTCATCTTTTAAATGGCATGGATAATATCAACATGAACCGCTACTCCCGACGCACAGGAAAACGGAACAAGGAGAACATAAATGGCAATTAAAAGACAATGAATTCAGAACAGACGTAAGTACTATTAGTGCTGACAATAATAAACGTACAAAAAAGGAGACTATTTCATAAGAAAGAATATAACAGCTAAACTATTGAGGTGAGCTGAAACAAAAGCTCAATTTTAAGAAGAAAAGATGATAACTGCTGTGAGTGTGCAAACCATGCGTGCTCTTTCATTTTTCCAACCCTCAAGTTCAACACTTAGGACTAAAAAGCAACTCAAATATCCTTGCCTGGTACCTCTCAGCCCTGGACATGGTGATGCGCCCCTAGAGCAAATACGATGTTCATTATAAGCATTTTTTAAAAAATCAACATGTTGGTATAATTTAAAAAGTCAATAATAAAGCTATCTTAACTAACTTGCATTGCTTCACTAACTTTAAACTTTAAAGCTAAAATTAAAGTAGCCAGTGTTTTCGGCACTTAAGGGACAGAAATTTATTTCTTACAATTCTAGAGGTTAAGAAGTCCAACAGCAAGGAGCCCGCAAATTCAGTGTCTGAATATTGAAAGCCCATTTCCTGATTCCTAGGTGATTTCTTGGGGTGTCTTCACATGGCGGAAGGTGTAAGGCAGCCCTCTGGCCCTCTTTTATAAGGGAACTAATCTCATTCATAAGAGCTTTTTCTATAACCCAGTTACCCTTATAAAGGCCTTGCTTCTTAACACCGTCAGCTTAGGAGTAAGAATTTCCCTACATAAACTTGGAGGGACTCAAATATTAAATTCATACCAGTCAGCATTTAAAATCAAAAGATGTCTTTTTTTTTTTTTTTTTTTTTTGTAGAGACAGAGTCTCATTTTGTCAGCCTGGGTGGAGTACTGTGGAGTCACAGCTCACAGCAACCTCCAGCTCCTGGGCTTAGGCGATTCTCTTGCCTCAGCAGCCGGGACTACAGGTGCCCATACAACGCCTGGCTATTTTTTGATGCAGTTTGACTGGAGCCGGGTTTGAACCTGCCACCCTCAGGATATGGGGCTGGCACCCTACTCACTGAGCCACAGAAGATGTCTTTCTTCAATGAAACTTAGTATGGTGTTTCCAGTTGGATCTGTAGCAAGTTAAAAGAGCTTTGTAGACCAAACATGCTTTCACCAAATGAGAACTGGAGTGTACAGACCATTCCCTACCCTCACAAGCTTACTAAGCCTCTGGAAGCTTTTCAGTACAAAATTCAGAAAAATTTATTAGGTTTACCCTGGCGTTTCAAAAATTTACCTATCAATGGGCATCCTCTCAGGAAGGTAGGATGGCAACTGTCTATTGACATCTCATGAACCTAGCTCAGAAATGTCCAGCCTGCCACCCATGGGCTACATGCAAATTATGTTAGGACTTTTTTTTAATATCTGTGGTGGCAGCTATCACAATAATTAGACAAAGTTTTTTTTGTTTTGTTTTGTGTTTTTCCCATTAGCTTTTGTTAGTGTTTGTATATTTAATGTGTGGCTCAGACAACTCTTCTTCTTCCAATGTGGTGAAGATCAAGGTGGGGCACTCCTGACAAAGTAGCCCTTTGCCTGTGTCTGATGGCACAGCGTAGGAGAGCTGTTTAGTCTACAGTCTGCCACAGATTTAAATCACAGGGGTTCTAAATCCAACCGAATGAAGCCCAGAACTTTGCACTTGCCTAGTTAATCTACATGTCTTTGAAGTTTTCAGACCAAACCTTCTATTCCCAGAATCTGACAATCATAAAAGGTCCGGGATGGCTCTGAGAATATAGGTCCAGGATGGCTCTGAGAATATAGGTGCAGGATGGTTCTGAGAATATAGGTCTAGGATGATAATTTCTCCAGTCCCAGCTCCTTCTCTTTGTTCTTCTGACCTCACTGACCTTCTCTATTGCTCCTTCCTCAACACCTCTGTTTCTCTTATTCCTCCCCTTTTCCTATCACACTCACCTAGATCAGTGTTAATCTATCTTCTCTACTCCTAAGAGAACAACTGAGGATTGCTAGAGAAAACAACTGCAGAAAATAAATTTATGATCTTGCCCCCCAGATAGCCCGACATGACCTCGCCTCCCCTGGTTGTGGCCACACTGGTCCCTTTCCTCTGAATTTTCCAAAGCTAGTTATCTCTTCTCCTGGCTTTATCTTCAACCTCTTCTACATGACACTGCCAGTGCCTTTTCCTCTGCCTGAAATGTGCTCAAGTCTCTCACCGTAGATCTTGTTTCCTTAATTCACTATTCCCAACTAGCAACTGGCCGAACTCAATATTCACTTTTTCATCCAGGTGCCTTGCAATACTAGTCCACAGCCATCATTTCCATTTCTTCACTACCCTAGCTTTAGTCTTCTACCCTCTCAATTCCAGTGAAACTACACTCGTTAATTCACCAAAAACCTATGAAATCCAAAGGCAATGTGCCCAAGGCTTTGCTTAAGAGCAGCTCTCCCCTTCGTTTTAGATTTGATCACTTCTTCTATCTTAAGTCTTCATTTCTTTGAGCTTTTCCTCACCTCACACTTGTGGCTTTTCTTACATCTCCAGCTGTCCTTCTCTGCTCCTTTGCTGAGTTCCCTTTCTGCACTGACTCATACTCCCAGTTCTGTCACTCGTCCACCACTCTTTTTATTTCGGACACTTGTGCAAGGGACCTTACTCACGCTCATCATTAACGGCTGTAAACTCACTGTAAACAGCTTACTCCCGTACTTGCTCCTCAGTTGAAGCCCCATTTGACACTTGTCTGGATTACTGAAACAGGGGTTAGTGACCACAGTGACCTGTCTAAATGTAAATGGGACTCCCCGACTTCTCTGTTTCTCATGTCTCATGAGATACAGTCCTGGGAGGCAGCAATCTGGCCTTTGTTCCTCTCCTCGTGCTGTAGAACTTCAAATTCCAGCTCACGCGCCTGATGCACAGTGGAAGCCAAGCGCCGTGGCACCAGCGCCTGGGGGTGGGGAAAGGTTTATTCAGTTTGGCCAAAGCGAGAAGATGGCGGAGTAAAACCTCCCTCAGATATGCCTCTCTGGCCCACCCCCGAAGAAATGAAGCAGGGAGCTTTGTGAGGCTGAGGATTGGAAGGCAGTAAGGGAGGGGAAATACTGTGCCTTTCAGTCTCAGATACACCTTGAGGACCCCCCTTCTGAGGGTCAGCAGCTGGGCGCAACTTTTGTAGGAACATTCATTCCTTCTGCAAAACAAACTCACATTCTCCTTGTGGCCCTGGCGTTACCTCCTCCTGTTTGACAAAGAAACAGTGCTTCAGCAGTTAATCGCTGCTGTGAGGAAAAGGCAGGCAGGGCAGAAAACAGACGGGCAACACACGCAAACAACCAAGGGCCTAGTCCCATTTTACAGTATTTCAGTCATTACAAAATGCTGAGGTACTAAAATCTTACGGCGCCAGGCTACACTCTCGAGCCTCACTGAAGCACATCTGTCCACCCAAGCTTGTTGTAATACTCTGAAGACAATATGTTATTTATTGCTTTCCTTCTTTGCTCACAACGTCCCTCAAAAGTCACCTCTCTGCTTCCACCACTTGCTTAGATAACTTTTGCTTGTTCTTTCAAACTCAGCTAATGTGTTACTTCTTTACAGAAAGTCCCCCTAACTCCCCCAAGTTGCCTTAGTTAGCCTTCCTGTGTAAATTCTTTTACTATATATAGTTTTCTATAGATAGTTTGCTATTTATAGTTTGCTTCACTTGCTACACTATAGTATAATTGTTATAAGTTTGTGTTATTGTCTCCACAAGATTGTGGATTCCTTATGGGAAAGCATCACATCTAATTCATCTGTGTCTCTAGAGCCTGGCAGTCTGCCTAAGACGAAGCAAATGCCAATAAATGTGGATTGAAGGAAATAATGAATGAAAAATACCAGCTCAGTTCACGCAGCTCACGGCAACCCGGAGCAATGCTGCCTCTTCCCCTGGGTGACAAAATAGAAAACCTCCACAGACACCTAAATTAAGGATTCCTTATTTAAGATATGTAATCATCACGTTTTGTTCATCAGTTTGAATTTTTATTTGATTCGTATTTTAAATGCACTTTGAAATTTTACAGTTAAAGGAGAGAACAATGCGTCAAATCCTCTTGCCAAGTGCGAAATCTTCTAAACTCAGGAACTATTCCGGTCCTCCTTCCTTCCCCTTTTCTTTCTGTATAAAAGACCTGTTTTGTTTTGTTTTTTCCTACAAATTTGTTTTTCCAGATATTGAGTTGCTTAAAGTGGAATATTCCTCACACTAAACTGTACTTGCAAGAGTTCAGGAGAACAGCCAGCGTAGAACATGTGATTGAGCCTCATGTTCCTTGTGGCTTTTCCAGTTTTGTGCCATTTGCTCATTAGGATAACGAGGATTTCCGCAGTTTCATGGAAAAAGCTTTGAGTTCCTCGAGTGAAGGGGGCCACAGGAACCTAAAGTGCCCCCCAGAGCAGCAAGCGCAATATTCAACACTAACTTACGTCTTCCTGTCATTAGCTTTTAAAAAAGTGAGTGGATTTTTTTTTCCCCTGGAATTATCTTCAAAGAGTTCTTTGTAGTTGTATTAGTCAGGAAAAATTCAATGTCATAGCCTGAACTTTCCTTTTCCCCCCGCAAGTCCATATATGTCCCATTGTTCCACAAATAAAGAGAAGTGGCTGGATGAGAAGGGGATTTTTCAGTCATTTTCAATTAGCTGCAGAATGTTTCTTTACAGTAGCTTGGTTTCTGGTTAGCTGACCCACAGAACAATGACGACCACTTTACACTGCAGAGACAGTGCTGGCAGCGGGATAATGAGAGAAACTGTCTCGGGGTTTCCCATTAACAAGTGTAACCAAAGCCCCCATTGGCCTTGCTAATGGGTAATAGCATATTATGCTATTGGTGAAGGCCTTTAGGAGATGGTGAACAAAGTTGCTTAATTAGTGGCATCTGAAGTGTTACCTCTACTGCTCTCCGGAATCTTCAGTTTCCCTACAGTTTCTAATTATTTTCCTTTGAGTAAGAATACAGTACCAGATTTCCCAACTTGATTATGCTTTTTCCCCCTCATCTGAATGGGTAATCAAGCACTACTTATTTCAATCAAAATACACTCAAATAGAACCTAACCACAGATGTATGAATACAAGCAGTTCTGGTATTGATATTGATTTTCCAGTAAATCATCTTAAGCCCAAATGATCAAAAATCAAGACAGGTCAACATCAAAGAAACAGGAATATTGGCATGAAAGCAAGCTCCGTTGATTGGTACAAATTAAAAGATCATTTATTAGTGATTATGCTGTATAATACTGCCAGTGCCAAATGAATGCAATTAAGATGAAATGGGCCCCTGCAGCTATAGGGGTTAATAAAGACTGAATTCCTAATGATTTTTCCATTAATTATGAAGATGTCCACAAAACAGCCTTAACAAAGTGGTGGCCACCTCAGATAAATCCTTGTAATCTGGGTAAAACACCTTCTTTAATTGGCATATTACTAAGATAATGTAAAGATTTCAACAGTTCCCAAGCATCACTTGCTGGATAAAAGGTAAGTAGAAAAAAGGTTTAGATCTCATGTGAGGAACAAAAAAACAGAAGAGCTGATGTTATGAAAAATCTGAAATTACTCTTACGAGAGTCTGGTTAATGACATTGTTTCAAATCCAGAAGACCAAATATAAAGTTAATCTTTCTCTTTTACGTAATTGAATTACTTCCCCCCGAAACCTATAGAATCTTTCTCTTGTCTACAGATATGATCTCTGTAAGCCCAGAAGCAGGGAAGGGGTAAAGGAAAAAGAAAAAAGAGAGAGAGGGAAAGAAACAATAAAAATTGAAAGGGTGAACTGATAAACAGTTTTGAACTGGATGGCAAACACCACGTTTTTTTCTACTAATGATTATGAACAAGAGGAAATCATTGCAAAGACATTCATCCCATTTGCATTTCAGCTTAGATGTGGAACTGGACCTGTGGCCCCCATTTCAGAATAGCAACTTGCCTGTTCTGTCCGTGGTTAATCTAATTTAATCCTTATGAAACCAGAAAATGTGAGAACTCAATTAAAATAATAAAATAAAATAGGAAAACAAATTTCTTCTATTAATGACGAGTTGGCTAACTGACATCTGAAAAAGAATATTTTTATTCTTTAAGAAAAATATCCTACACCATGATTTTTAAATTTAGTGCTTTTGCAAGTTTCCTTAAAATCAATTACATAAGGCAGTCAGTGCATCATGAAAAAAAAAATCCCACTATAGAAAAAACATCAGTAGAGACACACTCAAAATAAGCAAAGTAAAGAACTGGAAAAGTGTGTGTGTGTGAGAGAGAGAGAGAGAAAGAGAGAGAGAGAGAAGGGGAAGGATGAGAGAGAAAGGGAGAGGGATTGAAGAAAATTAAACTCTTATTTTTTCACATATGATACAACCATAAGAACCTCAATGACAAAATAGAATGTGAACTCATGAGAACTCAGGAGGCATGAGTTTTGGGTGACTCTGTGTCATGGTTGATGACATGCCTATGGTAACCATCTTTCTCTCTGAGGCTGCCCTCTGTGTGGCTTTTACCCAGTGCCAGACAGCAGACATTTCTAACTGGCAGATGTGTTTGCATCCACTTTACAGCTGTGACTTGATGCCTGCATGTGACCCCTACTTGACCATCTGCTACTCCCAGGACCCTCAGGCTGTGAGGGGCAAACACCTCCCAGATGTGCCACTGGGGATTCTGCCTCTACAAATTAGAATGATGTTGACCTTGAGCAAGTCACTCACTGAGCCTGTGTTTTCCTACCTGTGAGAGGTACAGTTAATCTACTCAGCTCCCAGTTATGATATGGAGTCTAAACAAAGTAACGTAAGTAAATGTCTCAATGCGGTATCTATCACATAGTACATAGTCAACAAATAGAACATTTTGTTCCCGTCTAATTTTTAACGGTTGTTATTTTAAAATTCTTTATATTTTTAAACATGAGTTGCTCAGTAAATTAGAAAGATCCTTACAAAATCTCAGGCAGGTCTGGAGTAATTTAATCATGAAACTTAATTTTCAACCTTAGTAGTTATCCAAGTATGCTCTGAAAATTGTTCACTTTGTTTGCAAGTTCAGAATAAGCAGATACATTCTGTTCTCTTTTTTAGATGCAGTAACTTACATTATA
Source organism: Arctocebus calabarensis (assembly GCA_963573935.1). NCBI lineage: Eukaryota > Metazoa > Chordata > Mammalia > Primates > Lorisidae > Arctocebus > Arctocebus calabarensis. The sequence continues at coordinate 50,724 of CAUYON010020549.1, forward strand.
AGTATATAATAGCTATAGAGCACATTAGTGGAGGGATTTTCTTTTAGTTCTAGTATTTTCAATGAAGTTTCATTGTTACTTCTTGTTCTTCAGCAGGCTGTGTGTGTATGCATTCAGAGAGAGAGAGATTCTCTTGGGCTTTTTGACATGTGTTAGGTATCTGCTCAATTATGACATAAAGTATATTTCTTCATAGTGTGAAAAGAGCTTGAAAAATCACTGGACTAGAGGGTAAGCTGCCTAAGGGCAGGTCAGGTCCTTGTCACTCTTTGCAAAGCATCGATTACATTGTCAGGAGTAAGAAAATTGATGAAAATCACCAGAAAAGAGGCCCACCTAAGTCAGAATAAAAAAATTACATATTTGTGGAAAAATACTTTTCCCTAGAGATAGAAGGTTCAGCTCCAGCCAGTACTTTTACTTTCCAGCGTCGATAAGCAGCAAAATTTCCAGCAATATTAAAATATAAATATTTCTATGAAGATTACCACTCTAGAGGTCATTTTATGATTTCCTTTAAAGTCATTCAGTTCACTCAACTGTATTCTTCTGAGTGCCTTGACTGCCTTCCTATTATGCTTCAAGGATAACCACAAGGGCTATGTAGCAAGTGTTTTTTTGTTTTTTTTTTTTTTTGAGGAGGAACTATTTCAAGTAATGCAAAAAAAAAAAAAAAAGGGTTATATCCTCTCAACCACAGGCTTGAGAGGCAAGCTAGACTGCCTAGCTGCTTTAACTGAAGGAACTTTTAGAATTATTATGGGGCTGGCTGACTCCTTTTTTCTTTCATTTCCAAACCTCTACCCTCCTCCACCTCCCTGCCATGGCTTGAATTTGTGCTTTTCCTGAGATGTGGTTTTCCAAATTTTATTTTTATTTTGCACATGTTGTTTCAGACTGGTGAAATGTTCATGAATAATGCTAGTTTATTTTCATAACTTTGTTTTCTGAGAAGAAAGTTGCCGAGAGACATTTTCTCAGAATGAAGCAGATATGTTTGGTAGGTAAGGACAGACAGATGGTGTCAGGAGAATTTCTGTGTTATAGGGGAGGATAATCAGGGCTGTGCATTCCCAGATATCCACAGCCAGTGAGCCTCCTCTGGGAAAAGGTTCAATTTGATGTTTCTTTCATCCATTTTTTTCAATGTCATATTAATGGTTTAAAGAAAAATAAGTGTTCCTTCTTTCTTTACTATTGTTTAAATATTGACTGATCCTTTTTTACATCATTTGAATTTATGTACAAGTAAATAAAACAGCTGGAAGTGGTTATTCATGATATATCTCTGGAATTCTGGTCCAGCTATGACAAAATCAGATCCATAATAACTTAGTAACTTACATAGCATATTAGCTAATGCGTACTCAACATCTGGTGACAGTGAGCAATACCACTTTTCTGGATCGCTACCCAGAACTCTACCCTTCTTACATTTCCCATAATGAGTTTTATTCTATGCTATGTACTGTATTCCTATAAGTGACCTATGAAATTGAGTTAATTTTTATGTATTAATCGTTTTGAATTTCTAGGCAGACATCCTATGGAATCTTCAGACAATCAAAAAATTACAGTACACTTTTGGTTTTTAGAGTTTCCTCCTAAATTTTTTGGGTAGCACCTTAAATTGCGAGTTCTCAAGTTCACGCGTAACCCGACCCAAAAGAGAAGACGCAGGGGCCTTTGGCTGCTGCAGATGGAACGGCGTGGTCTTGGCTTTTTCAAGTCTTCGCCGCTGCAAGTTTTTCAAGTACTGTTATCATATATACAGGGTGTCCACAAAGTTCGTGTACGTTTTTAAATGGTTTTACATTGTAAATCGCACATGAACTTCACTGACACCTTGTAATCTATTCTTGAGCAAATCTTGACCAAATACATATAAATTGCGGAATTAAACTTACTCAGCTAGTGAGCATTATATTACCCTGTTTATGCTTCCCACCCGCTCCCGAAAGATCATTTCGCGTTTTACAAACGCACTTACACACACACAGGCGCACACACACTCACGCACCCTTCCCGCCACGGGAGACACCGCAGCTAAAGCTTTATTTTTGCACCAGCACGAGCGGCTCCCATGCCCGTCCTGTGCCCCTGGGCTTCTCTCCTCTCCTTTCCTGCGCCCCACTGCCCCACGCTCACCCCCACCCCAGGCCTCAGTTAGCCGTTCTGTGGATTCATAGCCCGCTTGCGTTTGTTAAGCTGTACTCATTAAGCTCCAGTCAGTAGCTTGAGGTAGGTAAAGCTCTGGGGTGTGACAACGAATAAGATAGACATGTTACTGTCCTTAATTTGAGTTTCTGACAAGTAAGCAGCGTGGGGCACATGTTGTGGAGGGCACAAAGGAACAGAGCAGGACAGGCCCCACGGGGTCACGCAATGTAAGAGAAGACTCGCTGGACGTGAGGGCGGCTCCGACTGGGGCAACCATGTTCTGAAATGTGGCAGCCGCCGTGGGCTTGACTGCCTGGCCCTGCTCCCCACGCTCAGCAGGAACTGCTCGTGTCCAAAGCAGCCCGGACCCCCTCTACACAGCTGCGCTGGCCGGCCCGGACCCCCTCTGCGCAGCTGCCCTGACCGGCCCGGACCCCCTCTGCGCAGCTGCCCTGGCCGGCCCGGACCCCCTCTGCGCAGCTGCCCTGGCCGGCCCGGACCCCCTCTGCGCAGCTGCCCTGGCCGGCCCGGACCCCCTCTGCGCAGCTGCCCTGGCCGGCCCTTTCTCTCCTCCGGTCTCCCGTGGCCCAGTCACCCTGCCTCTGGGCACGGGGCTGCCCTCCGCGGCCTCCCTCTCTCCTGACCTTCCCTCTACTCTCACTATTCCCACTTCTCCATTTGCCTACGAACCTTAGTTCTGTCCTCTCTCCACCCGCGGTCTCTTTGGGTTTTCATTGAGATACTGTTATTGAGAAAACTTAGAGGCTCCAAAAGTTAGGAACAAAATATTAGTGTAATTTATTAGTGACTGAAAGGTATTATGTGAGGCCTATATATAAATTCAAAACTTTATAATAAATCAAATGGTTGTTTACTGTCCTATACCAAAACTATTATCTGTGTTAATGTTATTTAACAGATGAAGAAAGTGTGGAGTGGGTGGCACCTGTGGCTCAAAGGAGTAGGGTGCCAGCCCCATATGCTGGCAGTGGTGGGTTCAAACCCAGCCCTGGCCAATAACTGCAAAAAAAAAAAAAAAGAAAGAAAGAAAAGTGTGGAGTGATGAAAACACAGGCATCTAAAATCCACCTCTCCAATTCTCCTTCTGCTTCCACCAGTGTGAACTTATGTCTTCACTTTTCTTTTTTTTATATATTTTTATTAAATCATAGCTACGTATATTAGTGCAATCAAGGGGTACAATGTGCTATGTCTTCACTTTTCTCTGTCTCAATCTCCTCTTCTAAAACATGGAGATAATAACAGTATCTACTGGATGAGGGTATTTGGAAGCATTTAAATAAGCCATATATGCAGAACATTCATAGGAGTCCCAAGCACGTGTAGCAAGCACTCAATGAACATTAGCGCTCATCACTCGCTGTTGTTAATGTCGGAGAGGTGAGTGATTCTTCAAAGCGATGGACATAGTGAATTACAGAACCAGGAATTATTATGCTGCTTACATCTGACATACTCTCACCATTTATCCAGGGTCCATGCATAGCCGTATTTTCTTAATTAATTTGACTTTTTTTCATCATTTAATAACCACTTGTGAACCCTTCTACCCATATCAAGAATTAGGTCCTCGGCAAGACATTATAGCAGATTGTACTTTCCAACAGGGACCACGATCATACTTTCATCAAGTAGTGGGTCTTTTTCCTCTTGCCTTCAACTTGGGCAGGGCTTTGCAGTGACCAGGATGAACAGAATAAAGCATAAATGTTACTGTTTGGATTCTGGAACCAGCTCATGCAAGGTAATATAGCTTCCGCTTGTTTCTCCAACTCTTTCTTTCATGATGCTCAGAGCACAGTCACCAGGTTATGAGAAAGGAGCCCTTCACAAAGACACCACACTTGAAGAGAAACGCAGGTCCTCAGCTGACAGTCAGCACCAATTTTCACACATATGAGTGAATGAAACTTCATGCGATTCTGTTACTCTAGCCTTTGAGCCTTTTTGCTGAGGCCTCAGGCACCCTGAAGGAAGAGAGAAATTATCACCACTCTACCTGGTAGTAAATGTCTATGATCATAACAGTTGACTATTTTACATGGCTAAGTTTTAGGGAAAGTTGTCACGTAGTCATATATTAATAAATCAGAAATCAGTTTCTGGAAGTGGTATTCTACCATAACAAAAGAAAAAATAGCAGGGACGTTAGGACGGGGAGTGGGTGGAAACAGGGAGAGTCTGGCAGAGTATCCCAATAGATTTTAATCTGGAAGCTGCAAAGTGTTCATGACTCACATTGCTCCAACTTTCTATATCCCCAAGCAGATTCAGGGTGAGGGGCAGCAAATGGTCTCTGCATCTGTATGTTAATGGCAAGGTTCTGAAGAGTCTGCAGGACAGAAGTACTGCTTTGGGCATTTCTGGGAAATATAATCTGCCACAGCTTACCCTCTAACCACAAAATTTACATCCTTCTCAGGTAAAAAATATACCCACAACCTCCTTCAGACTGTCTATGAAGTCTCCAGCTCCCGGTGGAACACTTCCAGGGGAAGGGACCATCTGAAGGCTCGTTCCCTCACAGATATGGTGGTCAATTCTGGATCTCAGCTGGACACCCTGGAACGGAGGTAAGCCTCCTGCAAAGCCACACCCAGTGTTCCAACCCCCAGAAACCATGAGCATAATAAATGCCCATTTTATTAAGCAGATTTGCATGGAATATTTTTGCACAGACATAGTAACTAAAACATACATCTAATCATACTTCCCATCTCATGTCTGGTTTTCCCTTCCTGAGGTCATCATAATCCTGAATTTCACATTCATCACTCCCCACTTTTTCATGTGACATAGTTTTTATTGCATCTTTATTATTAATAATACCATCCAAGTCTACACTTTTTTTTGGAGACAGTCTCACTTTGTTGCCGTTGGTAGAGTGCTGTGAAATTATTAATAATACCATCCAAGTCTACACTTTTTTTTTGGAGACAGTCTCACTTTGTTGCCGTTGGTAGAGTGCTGTGAAATTACAGCTCTCAGCAACCTCTTAGGCTTAAGCGATTCTCTTGCCTCAGCCTCCCAAGTAGCTGGACTACAGGTGCCTGCCACTACCCCCGGCTACTTTTTGTTGCATTTGTCATTGTTGTCCGGCTGGCCTGGGCCAGGTTTGAACCCTCCACTCTTGGTGTATGTGGCTCACGCTGTAACCACTGTACTACGGGTGCCGAGCCCAAGTCTGTACTTTTTACTTTAGTTTTCTAAAGGGTAGTCTGCCACCTTCAGACTTCTTTTTTTCACTCAATAATGTATTAGTTTTTTGTTTGTTTGTTTGTGTGTGTGTGTGTGTTCTTCTTCTGTGTGGGCCTGTGGTTGTCCATCCGTTAGTTTCAAATTAGTTCATAGTACTGACTATGAACAGTGCTTGCTTTTCCATTCCTTTACTAAGGAAAATGTTCTTTAACTCCATCCAGGTAAATATAAAAGATGTAAAGTCTCCATATTTTTATGGCTGAATAGTATTCCACGGTATATACACCACACTTTATTAATCTATCCATGGGGTGATGGGCACCTCCATTGTTTCATCATCATTGTAATTGTGAACAATTGTCATTGTAAATTGTAATTTGCTCAAGTCTATGCTATGAACATTCAAATACAAATAACCTTGTGATAAAACAAATTTTTTTCCTCTGGGTAGATACCTAGTAAAGGGATTATAGGGTCAAATAGAAGGCCTACTTTTAGGTCTTTGAGGATTATTCATATTCTTTCCACAAAGGCTACCGTAGTTTGCAATCCTATCAACAGTGTATAAGTGTTCCCTTCTTTTTTTTTTATTTTTACATATACATGTGTTTATTAGGTTTCCACTTTTTGCCTTCACTTAATTAAAAATGCTTAAAATTTAATAACAATAACAGTGATTAAGATAAGGACTAGAAACAAAAACCTCGTAAAGAATGAATGAAGATAAATACATTCAGAAAAGAAATCAGATGATTGCTGTATCAAAATAGTAAGCAATATTAATAATAATAATGCAAAGAAAGTAACATTCACATCATCAAATATGGGGAAAAAATAAGAAGTTAACTGATGACTCCATACTGAGCCTCAACGTTAAAGCATTTAATAACGTATTAGTAAGATTTGTCCATATTGATGGTTGTTATTGAAATCCGTTTGTTGTGACTATGACGTAATATCTGTGAATAACTCTGAAGAGTCTGAGATAAGTCCAGGAGTGGAATAAATATTTAAATTATTTATACCTATTTACTCTTCCTCTGGCAGTTACTAAGAAATTTTCTGAATCCCAGGAAGGATTTGGGTAAAAAAAAATAGATATAACTTCAAATTGTCCTGACCTTGATTAAAATATTGCTGCTCTCACATGAAGTAGACGAACTTAGAGATTCCTTGCTCTTAGCGTTGGTATCTCCACATCTGCGGCTGTTCGCCATCAGGCAGAGATTTAGCTAATTTAACACACCCATACGCGTGCTCACGTGAGCCCACACACAGAGAGAAGAGCAAACTGCTTTGTGGTTGGGTATACTCATATTCCTCCTTCTCGCTGTCCTCATTGATCCAGTTACTGTCTCCAACTCTCCTTGTTCCTGAAAGAGAGGGAAGAAATGAAAACCATTGTGATAACAAATCCAGACCTCCTGAGAAAAAGTTCAGACCTGACAAAGAAGCAATTGACTTGCTATTGAAGACTTAAAAGTACAGACTCCTTCCTAATTCAACTGACGTGTGTTGATTGATCTGTTTGTGTTGTCTTAGTCTTGACACTCATGGTTTCCATTTATTTATAAGATGATATTGCAACTAGCATTGCACACTGTGCTAGGTCGAAGCAGGAAGAATGCGTAAGAAGCTTCAGCACTTACAGAGGAGAGACAAGGCCAGTCACGTGCTGAGTGCGTCTACGTGAGCTACGTCCCAGCAAATCAGGGGAAAGGACAGCAAAGCCATCAATAGAGAATGGAAAATACTAAGGCGTCTATATATTATTTTAAATGACCTCAATAATGTAGCATAATTACAGATGTAACCTTGAGGATTGAATGGGGAGAATCTGAAAAGTATTGAAGATTTTAAAAGTAGAAATTGACCAACTAAAAGTCCTGTGTAGTATCTTTCTATTTCTTTAGTAAGTAATTGATCAGATAAAGAGAATTTCAGAGAAGGACACCGATAAACAGATCAGGATATCTATCTATCTACTCATTGATCTAGGATGAAAGAAATCCTAATTTTTCCTGTGTTATCTTTCCTTAAGTGCTAATTTTAACAAAAATCTACACAAGATCAATGACTATCTAATATTTGTAAAGAAAGCATATTTATAAACAAGTGCGATTCCCACAGGAATTCCTCCAGGAAAGTAACTCATTGCGTACCACAAACAGCAATGCTGACAAGGAATACATTCACCAGTGTGTTCATTTTAACACACAGACACAGCATTTAATTCAACAATAAGGCAACATTGACCCTTCTGTTTTGAAAGAGGGACAGAATTTGATATTTCAGATGTGCACTTGTTGTGTCTCTTTGACATGATTCTCTGTCAGTACATCTTTATGGAAGGTGGCTCATTTTAGCACCCTGGAAATAATCTAGATGTGTCCTGTCTACACGATGTAAATGTAAACTGAGATACCGGGAGAGCACATTTGTAACTAAGCTAGATAATAATGAAAACAAGAAGAGGGCCTCTCAATCCTATATGCTGATAGGGTCAGAGTTCTCAAAAGTATGGAGACCAACCTGAGAATTCCTTCAAGATGTGGCGGCAAGCTGTCCTTGACCTCCTGACAGAGGATGTGCCCACCAAAGTGATGTACCCACCAAATGCACAACACGGGAATGACTGTACTGGATATTGGGTAATGCACACACAGTGGGGGATTTGTTTAGGAATCTATTAAAACAGAAAATGTTATGTTGGAAAGAAAATGAATTAGATCAACTGCATTATCTCTGTGGTATCCCCCGAAATTTCTGGTGAGGCCGCCTCCCCCAGTGTAATGTTTGGTCCATAAGCACTTGTGTTTAGATTGTAGCAGTTCAAAGATTAAACCTAAGCTTTATTTGCTTTTAGCATAATTCTTTCAAGTGAGCATATTGATGATAAATAACATATACTAAAAGAAGCCACCAATTGCAAGAAGGTTGGCACAAAGGACTCAGTCCTATTTCTAAGTTTCTTACAGATACATAAGTCTATGATTTTACCCTCCTACTCAAAGCTTTGGACTGCAGCTTGCCACTAAAAATATGACTGTTAAGAAATTCCACTGATCCTTATATTGGGAACTGCTATGGTTTTTACTTTCAGCAGAGACCGTCATGGACTGGGAGGTGATTACTGTGGAGGTAACATAGCAGGATTTAGAGCTCAGATTTAGCAATAGAGGGCACAGTGACAGAATTCTGCATCGTTTAATGTTTAACTTTGTAACCTGGAGCCAGTTACCTCATTCTCTGTCTCTGTGAGATGAGCACAGTACTAGCACCGCATTGAGAGTGGTCATGAAGTTTAAATTAGATAAGGCACGTAGAGCATTTCACACGGCACTCGTCATACAGTTAGGGCTTCACAAACTGAGAATTGATATCATTAACTGTTGGGGCTACAGATCAACTGAATGTAATACATTGTAGCATTAAAAGCATTTAAGGTGAGTTTGAAATAGTGAAACAACAAAACCTCCAGCTGATTAAGCCAGGTTTGCCCTGGGGGGCAGACCCTTCCGTGTTGGAGAGTAGTGGGGGTTTGTCTTTGAGTGAGCACAGAAACTCTTCAGGTGGAGCTGAACCTGGAATATATTCTGCTTTCTGACTGAAGCTCAGGAGCAGCGTAGTTGAGCATGTTCCCCTAAAGTAAGCCACTTGGGGGATAGTATCACCTGTAGAATCTACAGTTTTGTAGTCATGGACCTCAATAGCAATAAAAAAGAAGTAAGACCGCAGAATTGCAGTCCAGAAATCTGTAGTCTGTGTGCCTGAGATGTGAGGACTTTTTTTTAAGTGGAGGCAGGAAGACTAAAAACCCTTCCTAATACTCTGTAGTTAGAGCCAAGACGTTGGATGCAGGCCAAGTGAGGTTTGCTTCCCGACTCTACCACTTGTTGGCTATGTGACTTTAAGCAATTGACTTAATCTTTTCACAATCTCCATGTCTCACTTTGAAGTCTAATAATGTCGATTGTAGAGTTGTGTTAAGGATTAAATGGAATGAGGAGTAGAAATTGCCTTGTGGAGTTTCAGCTTATTATGTGTTCCCTAACTAGTAGTAATTAGCACATGCATTCATCACATCAGCATTGTGATGAAGATACCATTCATGGGTGGACATTGATTGAGGAGTTACTACGTAACAGGCACCATGCTGATGTCATCGTGTGTGTGTGTGTGTGTGTGTGTGTGTGTAAATGTCTCTTCTGTCTCTAAGGATACAAGAGCACCGTAATGTAGGACTTAGAGAAACGAACAGCAAGGGAAGTCTGAGTGGACTCGGGGGTTGAGGTCCGGCTTATTAAAAGAGTCAAGCTTACACTAGGGGTTGACAGATGAATAGCAGGGCCAGATGACTTGGTTCCAGGGGCCATTTCTAGGACTGGGGACAACCATCTAAAATCAAGCATGAGCATGTGGCATTGTCAGGGACTAGACAATGAGCCAGACCAACATAAATTAAAACATAAGAAAAATGCAAAAAACAAGATTTTAAAGGCAAAGGGTCTTACCTTAGAACATAAGTTTTAGTTGCAATCATACAAAGCCTTCGTTAATTGGTGGGAATAACAAATTCTCATGCCAATCCATACGCTGACCTCTTGGCCCTTTTGACTGAAAAACAAGTGTGACATATTGAAAAACAGTGGTCTTTTTCTTTCTTATTTTCTATGTTATATTAATCAGATCTTGGTCGTACCTTGGAGATTACTCTCATGTTCTAAACTTATAAGACAAAAAGAAAGGAAATGAAATAGGGGAAAGAGTAAGCACACATTTTATAATTTAGCAAGATATATGTAAAGGTACCTCATTAAAATACTGATTATAAAGTTAATGTGTGTATGTTTACATTGTCCATGTTTACATAGTTCATGTCATGTATACTTGAAATAATCTTATTTCTGTTTGTTTTTTTTTAATACAATTACCAGGAACATTAAATCAGGCATGCTAAATGTAAACATGAGATGCCACATGAAATTTCAAACAGCAAGGATACCTAGGTGCATTTTTCATTTTACATGCCTAAAAAGTAAAGCTGAGAGAAGTAACATGACTCATCTAGTTCTAAGGAGCGAGGAGTGGATTCTCTGCGATGGGACCCATACTGTGTGAGTCTGGGACCCATACTGTGTGAGTCTGACGCCCGTGCTCTTTGTGTGACTTAGGTAGATGTCCCAAAGGAGGACCCAGGCCACCGTAAGGGGGAACTCACCTAGACTTCCAGGGTTGCTGGCCTGGAATCCAGTTGCCCTGAGACGCAAAGCCCTACTTTAAAAAGAGCTTTGGTCTTCTGGGTATATACCTAGTAAGGGAATTATAGGGTCAAATGGCAAGTCTATTTTTAGATCTTTGATAACACAGCTATGATTCAAAAAAATAAAATAAAATATTATAAAAAAATAAAAAAAAGAAAAAAGAAAAACAGTGTCATCATACAAGTGACCAACTCGTTTGAATATTTCAGGATATATTCCTCAGAACATTGTTCAAGCAACCCCTTGGAGCCCAGCAGTATGAATATTCAATAGCGCCCAGCAGGCCAGCAGGCAGCTACTTGGGAGCACCTGCACTGCCTCAAGGACGAGCTGTGTGCTTTACATACATCATGAGATCATTTGATCTGCTCAACAGCCTTCCTTTTAAAGTCTTTTAGGCTTATTTTATTTTATTTATTTATTTTGAGACAGAGTCTCACTTTGTCCCCCTCGGTAGATCTTTTAGGCTTATTTTATTTTATTTATTTATTTATTTTTGAGACAGAGTCTTACTTTGTCACCTTCGGTAGAGGTCCATGGCATCATCATAGCTCACAGCAACCTCCAACTCTTGGGCTTAAGCAATTCTCTTGCCTCCAAGGCACCTGTCACAGTGCCCAACTCTTATTTAGAGACAGGGTCTTGCTCTTGCTCAGGCTGCTCTCAAACCTGTGAGTTCAGAGCAATCCACCCGCCTCAGCCTCCCTAGAGTGCTAGGATTACAAGCATGAGCCACTGTGTCCGGCCTTTTAGGCCCATTTTAAAGGTAAAGCCTCACAGGCATTAGGACTCTGGGGAAGGTCAGAAAGCTGATTACTTCTGACTTCACGAAGAGGTGCAAAATCAAACGTCAGTCAATGAGGCTGGGCTGCTAACATGTGGGGGGGGGGCGGTGCATAGGCCCCATCCACAGGGGCTGCCTCAGTCCCACATGTGCAGCCCAAAGCAGCACCCAGGGCTAGGGAGGCACTCAGTTTGCAAATGTGGCAACTGATTTGATTGAGAAGAGCAATGCAAAGTCCTTATCTATTGGGAATATTTATAGATGTAATATATGTATGACGTCTCCCTTTTGTTTTAATATACTGCATGGGTAGGAGGACTACTTTTAAAAATGAGATGATGGAGTAGATGAAATAAAACTTAGCAAAATGGTAATAACTGTTGAAGCTGAGGGCTGGGTGAATGGAGATTATGGAGATTCATGATGCTATCTGCTCTAAAACCCTGATTTGTTTTACTGAGTCCTCCCTCCCCTCCCATCCCAGCCTACCTAGCTGTCAGTCTGTGACTTCTACCCACACCACTCTCCTGTCCACCAAAAAACAAAATGGGCTTTGCTTTAAGCACGGTCAGTTTGCCTCCTTCCCAAGTGGTGACCACATCTTTGATGTTCTTTGTCAAAAGTCCCTTTTGTGCCAGGGCTTGCCTATTATACTCTGCCCAAAGACCTGCTGCTAGGCAGCAAACACTTGAGATGGCTTCTGGGGAACTCTCCTTACAGCTGTGGTTTCTTATCAAAGTGTGATGAGGTCAGTAAACACACTCTATGTCACCTCTTCCTGCCATGAGGAGACGGCATTCCTTTAAGCCTATCAAACATATCAAGTTAGATAAAGGGTGACCAGTCCCAACCACTTCTCACTGAGTCAGCTTCTTCAAGGTCACCAGGGAGACAAAAACATGTCTAGCTTCAATCATTCAGCAAGTATAAATGCTTTCACCTACATTTTGTGCATGCAGCAGGCATTTTGTCTCATGTAGAATATGGTAACTTTTTCCCTCAATGGCAGGTGAGAAACTCTGGCATTTGCAATTGAAAAGAAAAAAAAAGCCAACCAACCTTAGAGGCATATCTTATTCTATTACCATATGTTCTTAAAATCCAAAATTCCTAGTATTTTTTGAATGTCACCCTCTTCAGTCAAAGACATAATTTGCAATCAGGTTAGGTAAAGACAGACAGCCATTACATTCTTAATGGCCAACTACCCAAAAGGGCTCAGTTAAGTGATCTCAACTAGCAATCTAATCAATTAAAATTGATAAGTGAAATACTTTTAACCTTTATTTCAGCGGGCTATTCCTAGGGGTATAGGGAAGGAATGTGAATTCCCAGCATTAAATTTGATTCCATTTCACGGATGCAAACATTCTTGCTCCCCTGATGGAGTGGCCCCCTTTAAAGCCAGCTGTTTCCCTTTCTCTTCTTGAATCAAATCAGAGAAAGACTGGTTTATGATTCTCTCCAGCCAACTCAATCAATTTAAACTCTTAACAGAAATCCCTGTGGCCATTTCTCAAGGGTGAAAGGGCTAGAGGACATGAGCATGAACAGACAGTGGACACAGTTTCTTTGTTCTTCCAACAAAGGGAAAGATGAAACAGCACAAACAAGACGAAGGCCAGAGGAAGTAGAAAACCAGGTAACACTCACCATACTCACTGAGAACCATCTATGTGTCAGGCAGTGTGCTGTGTTCTTTTCACATATCACCTTTTTTAATTAGCAGGTGATACTGTGGCTTGCTGATCACAGTTATATGGGAGGCATTATCCTTGATCACATGGCATTTCATATCCTATTTCATTCAATCCTCAAAACAACCTTGTAAAGTGAGGAAGACATCCCATTTTGCAGGCAAGGTAATGGCAGCTATGCAGCTCTCAGGTGTTGCTCAGGGGGATACTAAGTAGTGCAGGGATGTCTGGCTCAAAAGCCAAAACTCAATGGTCTATGTCATAACTTAATAGCTGATCAAAACACATTGAAATTATACAGTAAAGGCTGGTGAGCTTTATTATATGTAAGTTATAACTCAATGAAGCTGATTTAGAACAACAATACTGCAGAGAGTGGCCATGTGTTATTTCTGCCTGCCCAGACTCCACCCTTACTTTGTGATTTTACTTTGAGGGCCTCTTCCTTCCTTTCTCTCAGGTGACCAGGGTTCAATAGGAAATGATCCTCCTTCCAGCTTCAGGGCTGGCCATGTGACCCTGGTTTAGCCAACCAGTGGATCACATTTCTCTGACCCTGGCTGTTAAGGGATGTCACATGACTCAAACCAGGAAAATAAGAGCTCTACCCTAGATTTTTATGTAAGTTGAAAAGAAAGAGCAGTTCTCAGCTGCTTATCTGGTTCAATAGACCCTTGGGCTATTGACAGCCATCTTGCCATGAGCTGGTGAGGGCCTTCCTGAGGATGAAGCTGGCACAGAGGAAAGCAGAGCTGAGAGACGGAGAAGGGTAGCTTCCTGATGACACTGAGTATCTAGATCCAGCCATGTCCAATGGCAGAACTGGACTTCCAGTGACATCAGCCAATTCCCTTTTCTTTCTCTTTAAAGTCTTATGTTGAGTTTTCTGTCTCTTATAACCAGACTCCTAATATACCACAATCCCTTAAGAAAGGCACATGCCCCACCGCAAAAGGAGGAAAAAGAAAGCTACACAAGAACAAGGGTTCTGGAACATGACTAGGATTTACACCCACTGTCTCACTTAAATCCCAGTCTCGTGTTGCAGATGAGAACACTGAGGCAATGCAAGATTAAACAGCTAACCCAAGGATACACTCTGAGCACACGCTTCTCTGGCTTCTAAAGCTCTCATCCTTACTAAACACTGGTGATTTGTTTTCACCAAGTTTCTTTAGCAGCAGAATCTTATTATTGGAACCGTATAGAAAATTATTAACACATAAAATCCAATCAAACTAGTACTGCTGTAATACAAACTACAGGTTGCATACAGACTGTCCCAGTGGTGCAAGTGTCAGCAGGGCACTATTCTGTGACCCCCAGCCTCCTGCCCTGACTCAAGGTGGCCAACTTACTCAGATCTAAGACATCATCCGTTTTAATCAGGTCCTCCTCCCGAGTCAGCGGCAACTGGGTCTCAGGCTCCCCTCGCAGCTGCAGTGACAGGGAACGCAGCATGAAGAATACCCGGATGGCCTAAAGCAATAGTTAAAGGGCAGAGAGGAATGAAATAGCAGTCATTTCAGAGAGAGGCCCAACGTCCAGAAATTACACAATGACTTGATCTTTAAAAAGGAAATAAACACAATGAAGCCTACTTCTTCTAATATTCTGGATAAAAAATATTAAAGGGGGGGCTGCCTGTTTTCAGTTATCCACAGGTTCATGTTTGGGTTACTTCACCTTATCCAAGCACCTATCACCTGCTAGGACTTTGTCCTCACGTGTCAGGGACATTTGTTATGCCCCTACCCAGCAGTTACCCCCATTTCACAGACCAGGCAACTGAGATCTAAGGAAGTGAAGTGACCTATCCAAGACTATGCTTCTAAGGAGAGCTAGAACTCAGGTCTGTTTCAACTAAAACAGCATGGACTTTGGAAATCCAAATCACTATTTGAAGGGTTTTAAGGTCCCACCTACTGGGAGTAGGAAAGACAAATGAGGGTGAGATGCCTGTGGACTTCAGAGCCACAGAGACATGATGAAAAGCCCACCTCTCAGGGATGTCCAACCTTTCGGCTTCTCTATACCACACTGGAAAAAGAAGAGTTGTCATAGGCCACACATTAAACATACACACACTAAAGAAAGCTAACGAGCACAAAAAAACCCCAAGGTCCATGCGTACTTTTTGTGATATCCACCACCACAGAGAACCAAAAAAGTCCTCACGTAATCTGCATGCAGCCTGTAGGCCACAGGTTAGACACACCTGTGAGTCTGGATGACTCTCTTCACCTCTCAGCCCCTCAGCCTTATGAAGGGTAGTGTGCTGCTGATGGGGCAGAGGTGTCTCTGTCAGCACAGGGGTCCCTGGCCCCTGGAACAGGTGTCTGGTCAGAATCACATGGCCATCAGGCATTTCCAGAGAAAAGAGAAAAAGCAGATTCCTCAGGAGGCAGAGAAGTTTGTGCAGAAAGCAGCCTTCAGCCCCAGAATAGGCTGCCGACCAACCAGAGTGAGGAAGCAGAGTGCTTCCATGAGAAGGCACCTCAGACCTCCCTCCTTGCACATAGCCAACAGGCCTACCTGAGAGGGCAGCACCCCAGGGAAAACAGCTTCAGAGCCAGTTGGACAGGTCTGCAGTGGATGCCCAGCTCTGCTGCTATGGGCAAGCTCCTAACCTCAACATGTGGGTTGCGACCCCTTTGGGGGTCAAATGACCCTTTCACAGGGGTCACCTAAGACCATCCTGCATATCAGATATTTACATTACAATTCATAACAGTAGCAAAATTACAGTTATGAAGTAGCAACAAAAATAATTTTATGGTTGGGGGTCACCACAACATGAGGAACTGTATTAAAGGGTCGCAGCATTAAGAAGGTTGAGAACCATGCCCTAACCCCTGAGATGTTTATTTTCCTCATCTGTGAAATGGGCAGCTGGGAGGTTCTGAGATAATGCTGGAAAGCAGCAGCCAGCACAGTGCTGCATAGTAGGGTGGCTATCCAGACACTTAACAAGCACCTGTCACCACCAGTGAGCCATGCACAGGTGAATTTCAGTACACTTTGGGTCTTCTTGTTTGTACTTCTGAGGGCTACAATCCAGGCCTATGTGAGGGGAGGCCCTCTGTACAGCAAGTGTCTCTCCAAACAAGAATGGGGACAAATTAGTGCCTGCGAAGAGCTGGGCCTGCCTCTATGCAGCAACAGGGACACTGACCAGCATGCTTAAACCCTAATCCTGGCACAGCCCCATCTCCCACCTTAGAAACTAGAAGGGCAATCCTACCTTCTGGTCCTATTGTGGGTAATATAGTCCTCTTTGTAAACTAGAGAAAAATAAGCTTTTATATTATAATGAAGGGGGTGGTGGTGGTAGCATCAGTATCTGATCATTCTTTTTTTCTTTTAAGGAATGCTCTGTTTCCTAGGCTGGAGTGCAGTGGCATCAGCATAGCTCACTGTAGCCTCAAACTCTAGGGCTCAAGTGATTCTCCCACCTCAGCCTCCAGAGTAGCTAAGACTACAGGCATGTGCCACCATGCCCACTTATTTTTTAATTTTTTGTAGAGATGAAGTCTCATTGGGTGCCAGCTGGTCTCAGGCTGGTCTCAAACTTGTGACCTCAAGAGATCTCAAAGTGCTGGAATTAAAGGTATGAGCAACCTATACCTGGCCCTGATTGTTTTTAATGGTTTTTTAAAGAGCCACAGTTCTATTAAAAAAGCCAAAAGAGTTTCTATGTATTAAGTACCTACTGCATACCTATTAAAACTGTGGGTACCTCATTGCAACTTTAATATTTTATGGAGGAATAAATGGAGCTGAGAGGGGCCAAGCAACTTCAGTTCAAACAGCTGTTAAGTGGTTGAGCTAGGGTTTGAACCCAGGAATGTCTGATACTTGTGTTACTTAACCAAGTGCACTAGGGAACACCTATGCCAGCCCAAGTGCAAAAAGCCCAAAAAGTGGGTAAATAACTGTGGGTAAATATATACAAAAAAAATCTGGCAGTTTTAGCTCTCAAATAAAGTCAGGACCTCAGGCACAATCGGGGGTGGGGGAGGCCTAACCCGATCAAGTCCAAGTTGAAAGGATGTTTCATTTTTGTGTCAAAACCCCCCTTTCTCTTGGGATTCTGAAGGCAAACAACTAAAGAAGGACCACAGCTAATAGAGAGAAAACAAAAATATGTACAGCTTTCTATAGCCCATCACTCTGAAAACCTGGAGCCTTCAAATAAACAAAAAAGGACTTCAGGGATGGCGCCTGCGGCTCAAAGGAGTAGGGCGCCAGCCCCAGATACTGGAGGTGGCGGGTACGAACCCAGCCCTGGCCAAAAACTGGAAAAAAAAAAAAGTAGTTCAGAATCTGGCTCCTTTTTGGTAAAACATCTGCTTTGCTCTATAAACAGCAAATGAATTCCCCCCCCACCCAAAATAAAATAGAATATAAAACATACAAAGCCAGCACTCTGTATCTATGGGTTTTGAATTAGATTCAACCAACTGCAGATTGAAAATACTTAAGAAAAAAAATGGAAGGTTGTGCCTACACTAATAAACATGTACAGACTTTTTTTCTTACCATTATTCCCTAAACAATAATGTATAACAACTATTCACATAGCATTTTACATTGTATCTAGAGATGATTTAAAGTGTAGGGAGGATGTGTGTAGGTGATATGTTAATTTATATGTAAACACTATGCCCCATTATATAACAGATTTGAATATCTGTGGATTTTGGTATCCCTGGAGGGTTCTAGAACCAATCCCTGACAGATTTGGAGGGATGACTGTAAAATAAAATCCACCAAGATTTTTCCTTGTTCCTCCTCCAACTCCTAAGAGAAGGAAGAGTGTGGAAGAAGCCCATGCCCAGAAATCGGCTCACAGGGCAAGATGCTCCACTTGGGCAAAACCTGGGTTCCTACCAGGGGCTAAAATGGTCTAGAGGAACATCAACCAGCCCCATACTTTACTAATTCACAAAAGAAAGTTAAAATACCAACATTAGTGTCATAAAATTCATCCTACCACCTGCCAAAACAATAACCACTCCCTTTGATCACCCATCCCCTGCTGAGTAGTGTCATCTCATGCAAGCCTCTTAACACTGTGTGGTTCCCACTTTACAGATGGGGAAATCAAAGTCCTGGGAGACAGGCACCTGCCCAAGGTCATTCAATAAATAACTGGATTGCCCACTGTGTTCTTTGGATCACACTCCTTGGCCTTTAAAAGAATTAAGGATTGGGACCCAGGGTTTTATAAAATGCTTTCCATTTCTTTGCTAAATAAAGATGCAAATTTACTAAAAAGGAAAAGAAATTGCTATTCTTTCAGATCCTCCATAGAACACCAGGAAGACTGACCCTAGAAGAATAGATTTTGAAATGGGTGACAGCTGACCAAGATCAAATATACTATAAAGAGACTTTTCCAGTTTCTTTGCTTCAGTGGATCTGGGAGCAAACTCTCACAAACTCAACATACCCTGGATATCAGTCCAACAAGAAGGGCAGGAAGAGGGCTCTGTGGTTCAAGATGGGGGTTAGGTAAGTACATGAATTCTTGGAGCCCAAGCTTATGCTCTGGAAATGGGATGCCCATAGGGTATGTACCGAGTAGGTGCAATAAGATGGCACAGGTGATGTACTGAGCCTTGAGCTGGTCCTGAGGCAACCTTGCAGTCCTCTCCCTCCTGCTTCCTTGCTGCATTTGCAAGCTCAGTTTAGGTGACAGTTACACAGGTTAGAAGTCTACCAAGACCAGGAAAATGGCTGTGAAAGTCAGTCATTTTTAAAAGAGTGCTGAAGCAGATTAACATGGGCACAACTCACTGGGAAAGCAATGTGGCAATGTGTAGAGTCACACACACACACATAAAGTTCATACCCTTTGAACCAGAAATTCCACTTCTGAGAACTTATCCTAAAGAAATAATTCAAAAGAAAGAAAACACTGTATTCATGAAGTTGTTCTTTATAGTTGAAAATAATATAATCAACCAAAATGTCTACTAGCAGGAAAATGCCAGATAAACTTTTTTGCAGCCACAAGAAATCAGATTGATTAAAATTACATCATAACATGAAAAACTTTTCGTGCTACAATGAAAAGAAAAAAGGAGAGGGGTTGAGAGCAAGACCATGGTATATTCTAAGAATATCCCCCTCCTTTTTTCTTCTCACTATAACATGAGCAGTTTTTCATATATGATGTAGTTTTAACAAATATGATTTCTTGTGGCTGCAAAAAGTTTATCTGGCATTTTCCTGCTGGTAGACATTTTGGTTGATTATGCAGTGGCTCACAACTGTAACCCTACCACTCTGGGAGGCCAAGGCAGGTAGATTGCCTGAGCTCACGGGTTTGAGACCAGCCTGAGCAAGAGCAAGACCTGTCTCTAAAAATAGCAGAGTGTTGTGGCTAACGCCTGTGGTCCTAGCTAGTTGGGAGGCTGAGGCAAGAGAATCACTTGAGCCTGAGAGTTTGAGGTTGCTGTGAGCTCTGACACCATGGCACTCCACTGAGGGTGGCAAAGTGAGACTGTTTCCAAAAAAAAGATGTGTCTGCAAATCAATATAGGGAAGAGACACAAAAGATGTTTGTTTAGGATGAGGAAATCATGGGAAATTCTTTTTCTTTTACTTCTGAAATTTTATGAGATATTATTGTATTTTCTTTAAGACACAATACACATTCAAAAAGTAAAGCAAAATATCCTGTTTTCTCAAGGTCAATTGCAACAAACACAAAAACTGCTTGTGGTTTTACAAGGGAACAGGGAAACAGAAAGCAGGAATAAATAAAACCTCATGAGAATACACTGATTTCATAATACCTTCCAAGATTACTATATACAGATGGCTAGTGCCTTAAATTTAGATGTTGATTTTACCAAAAAAAAAAAAAAAAAAAAAAATAAGCTTTAGCAGATTTAAATCATTAAATACCCTATTTCATTTCCATCTAAGATGCTAGAACACTGCCTCACTATTCAGCCAATACTTCCTGAGTGCTTGCTTACTCTCTGCCAAACACTCGGCTCGTCACTTCACAGCCTTTCTGTCATCTTGCTGTGGGCAACAGCTGAGAGGGAGGATGAGGAACCTGAGGTTCAAGGTCACACAACTAGAGCTGGGGCTTGACCTGCAGTTGGTCAGACTCATGAACCTGAGTTCTTTCTTTACTATGTCTCTCAACAGCCCCCATAAGTAGGGTGGGTCTGGCCCAAGTCATTGGACCCAACAGCTCCAGTGACCTTCATTTCAACATGAACCTCCCTTCTCAGCCAGCATGGTTCATGGCACCCTTGTTATTTTGGTCTCGTATTATTTGTTCACTGTTCTAGTCTTCATCTTGGGCAATGCCTGACACCTAGGAAATGTTCAGTGTATATGTCAATTGAAGGAATAAAATGGTGTCATGTACACAATGCAAGAAGGGAAGCAACGTTATGGCAAGATGCCTCCCCAAGGCCTGCAAAGTACTGCCACCCTCCTCCCCTTCACTTGCTCGGTTCCATCAACACGCCACACTCTGTGGCATCTTGAGAACTTGATGCATGCTGTTCCCCTTCTTTAACTCTAACTTTTCTGGCTCCTTCTCATCCTCCAGGTTTCAGCTCAGATGTCCCCTCTGCAGAGTAGCTTTTACTAATCACTCATCTACAGGAAGGCCCCCTAACTCCACAAGCCCCCGGCCACATCATGCCATTTCTTTCCTCTACATGTCGACTGCAGTCTGATCTCAAACCTGCTACTCGCTATGTGTTAATAAACTTTACCTCTCTCTATAAAGACAGAGAGAGGTTGAGAAAACAGGGACACAGTCATTTTTATACCCCCAGGCTCTGCACAGTGTGTGGCATCTAGGAGGAATCCAGTGGCTCTGGATGAATATATGAATGAGTATTTCATAAGTTAGGGATGATTTACCAGTAAGGACCGTTTGAACTCCTTTGACAAGTCCTTAAGGAAAATAAAGTGTGGAATTCAGAGAAGGACCAGCCTCCTAAAAGTTAAAAAAGTCTTAATAAGGAAAAAAAAAAAAAAAAAGGATACCCTCCCCACCCTTGAATCCAAAGGGATAAAATGGAATGTTCTTTGGATATAAGCAAAAAAACTTGAAACAAACCACACAAGTTTTCAATTGCTTACCAAACCATATAACTTCCTTTAGCTCAAATTCAAAGCACACTGCTGTGCTCTGATTTTTGAAATGAGCTTGAGGAGTGAAGCTTCTGGATGATTCTAGACATTTGCCTTATAATAGGAACTGGCCTGGATGAATGGCCAAACCCCCCCCCCATATTAATTCTTAAAGTCACAAAAGGAAGCTTTTGCAAAGTAGATGACTTTGTTTGGGGGTGGTCTGTCTTATTTTAGATCATTCTGCCCAGGGCCTCTAGAATTTGAGTTACTTTTATACACCAGTGAGACAGACTAAGGCCTAGTAAGAAACCTTGGTCAAGTCCAGACATTCCAGGGGCTCTGTCTGTGCTTCGTAGCCATTCGGGCTACACATCCCATCCAGGGTATGAGAGGTGGGCAGCACAGCCCTGGGAACCCCCAACTACATGAGCAATAGGGGCAAAGGGAAGACGAGGCTACAACAGTGAAGGACTTAGCGTCTGCCTCTTGTGTTGAGGCCTCCACTGAGCCTCACAATGACTCTGGAAAGGCAGGTGCATTCCACCAACAGATGGAGAGATGGTGGCTCACAGTGGAGATGCCTCACTCCTGCACTTCTCTCATTTCTCACCTGTGGATCAGAACTGTCTGCCCCAACAGCAAGCAGGATGTAATGAAACAGAGTTTTGAGGTGATGGGCAAGATCCTCTCTAGGTTCCAGTGATCTAACTCCTGCCAGGTCCACCGACCCCATCACAACCCACTCTGGGTCTTAGCTGCAATCACTCCTTAGAGGTGTCAGAATGTGCCACATTCTGTGCTACCTCCCTTTTCAAGAAGGCTTAGGAACCTGACCTAATGCTGCTTTACTGATGCTGGCCACATCACCTGCTGCTGTCTTTTCCCATCTTGCCATCTAGACTTAGATTCCTTGAGGATTGGGGCTGTGTTTTTGATGTCCCTATGTCCAGCCTGACTAGAGCTAATAGATATGATGAAGGCAGCAGAGGGAAGCAGTGGGTAGAAGTGCTTAAGAGTCTAGACTATGCAGGCCACACTGCCTGGGTTCAAATACTTACTAGCTGGGTGGCCTTGAACAAATCACTTGACCTCTTTGGGCCTCAATTTCTCCCTCAGTAAAATGGGGACAATGATAGTGCCAATCTTCTAGAGTGGTTATAGAATTAAATGAGGAAATCCCCTTAAAGAACTAAAATAAATGGTCCACTTCCTAACATAGGCTACAAGTTCGTAAAGGGTGTGAGAAAAATCTTGACGAACCATGAACCCAAAGAAGGCAGAGTGTAACCTGGAGCAACTGTGTCAGTGTTGAGTCCTCTGGGCTTTCTGGCTCATGGGCTAGGGCAACCCTCTTGGCATGGGGATTCTGCGTCTCTGGCTGAGGGCGCACGTCTAAGGCCAACCAAAGGCTAAAGGTGAGCGTGTCAGCATCCAGCAGTTGCCAGCATGATATATATTTGTTGGTACCAGTCCTCTAGTGAAAGCTGATGCCAAGGACATCCACTTCAACATGACCACCCACAAACAAAATCGTGTGCCTGGCCAGCAGGGTCGCAGTACCGGCTGGGAGCAATGGAAGGAAGGCGTCAGTGGCTTGGACAGGGTGGGTCCTGTGGTGAGGTTTGTGGGTTTGGTCAGACAGCTGGGAATGTGATTGACTCAAGACACAGGGCTCCCACTTCCTCTGCACCCCCAGGCCTCCAAAGCAAATCTTCAGGCTGCTGTAAGAAGGTCGCAGACTCCTCTTATCTGAGGTGCACACGGCAGGTCACTCCTACTTTGCAGAGTCCAAAAGTGAAACACCTCTGCCACTCTGGTCACACAAAGATTAACTCAGAAGACTCAGAAGGCTGACAGCAGGAGCATGCAGTGAATTCCTCTAAATTATCCACTAATATTCATGTCTCCAGGGAATGATTTTCTAGGAAAAGGTTATGGTGCTTTCTAAGAAAGAAACTGTGATATTACGTGGGAGATAAAATACCGTGAACAGCCTTGTCGAGACCGCTTCCTAGAGTGCCTGTTTCAGAAAAAAAGTGCTGATAACAGAAGCACACACTCCAGCTGGTTCTGAGAACTAATCTGCTCTTCACATACATTCCTCCCACAGCCTGGCAAGAATCACGCTCATATGCGTTTGCCTAGTACCAAGATCAGTCAGATAACTTAACATCACACCATCTCTGAGGGTCCTGAGGTCGCTGGGCTAAGATTTCACACCAACCTCACCTGTACTGGATGTAACACGTTCCTCCCTGCTCCTGCCCTGCTTCCACTCCCTGAGCTCAGGAGTTGGGGCTGTGCTCTCCACCAGGGAAGGCAACCTGCCTACAGCCAACACCCAAGGCAGATGTAACGGAATTCCAATCCTCACCATTCAAAGGGCAGCATGCCTTGGAAAAGCACACCTAGCAGCAGATGCTTTCCACCTGCTAGCTAAGCTATATTCCAGGCAGACTCTGCCTTGGACCCAGAGACCTCTGCTCCCCGACCTGGGACTAGTTCTAGTGAAGAGCTGTTCAGGAAAGGACAGGTCCAGCACTCACTCACCCGCCGGGTCTTCTCTACGTCACCACATGGCAGCCGCTTCACAAAGTCAATGCCCGTTAGCGGCGTGCCTGTTGGAGGAAGCAGGATGGAGGCGTCCATCATGAGATATTCCACATTCATGGGCTTCATCTACAAGAGACATCATAGGAATCCTCAAAGCAGGCCCCTCACCTGAGGGGAGGAAGGGGCTAGGGCTGACTGCACAGGCCTCTGGCCTTCACTTGCATGTAGTTAATGAATGATGTCAACCCTGGATTTAGACCAAGGTGAAGCCCAAAGGCAGCCAGACAGATGTGCAATATGCCTTTTTTTCTTTTTTTGCAGTTTTTGGCCGGGGCTGGGTTTGAACCTGCCACCTCCGACATACGGGGTCGGTGCCCTACTCACTGAGCCACAGGCGCCACCCTATGCCTTGTTTTCTAAGACGCAGATTTTTATTTTCATAACTTTTTTTTTAAATTTCAGATTATATGGTTATAGATTTTTGGTTATATGAATTGCTTTTGTATAGTCTGAGGGTAGTCTATGCCCATGGGTGAGTCTCCTTCCCTTGGTTCTCCCAGGGACGATGACAACAGCTGTAGAAGATGGCAGCTTCTATCTAAAGAGAACTGACCACAGGACAGGCTGTGATCTAGAGGCTTGAGAGGGAATGTTTCCCAAGTGGCTGATGAGAGCACAGAGTCCAGAGAAGTGGAGCTTAGCCCTGCCTTGCTCCAGGGCTGTGATTCCCACCACCAGAACAAATGCTCCCCCTTCCTTCCCTGTTCCTTTCACACCTCACTCAGAACAACAGAACAAAGTCACTTATAGAGCATTTATTTTGCTAAGTGCCAAGCCCCTGCAGGGCTCATGCCCTGTTGGGTGGCAGGTGTTGTGCCCATATCACAGTGGGGCACACTGAGCTCAGAGGAACAGGGGTAGAGCTGTTGGTCTCCTTCCATGCCACCTCCATGAAGACTTCTTGAATTACCAGGACACCAGGTTACAGCACAATCCCACCTCTCCTCGCAGAACTTTGCTGCACCAGTACTGACTACTTAATGCATGTGGTCTACTGAACACTAACACTTCATTTGGTTGGCATCATAAAGGAATGGCATTACAATCTTACAAAGCTAAGATTTCTATAGAATTAATTTAATTTAATTTTTTTTTTTTTTTAGAGACAGAGTCTTACTTTGTCACCTTTGGTAGAGTGTCATGGCATCACAGCTCACAGCAACCTCCAGCTCTTGGGCTTAGGCAATTCTCTTGCCTCAGCCTCCTGAGTACTACAGGCACCCACTGCAATGCCCACTTATATTTTGTTGTTATTAAAGTTTGGCTGGGACTGGGTTTGAATCTGCCACCCTTGGTACATGAGGTTGGCGTCCTACTCACTGAGCCACAGGCACAGCCCTTTAGAATTAATTTTACTCTTTCACACACCACAAGCTTTCTCTTTGTCTTCTCTTCAGGAAGTGGGCTTCAAACATCACATTCCCCACCCTTGCTCCTGCCATAGAAAGATGACTAAACAAACAGGGCAAGGATGTTGGGAAGGCCAGCTGTCCAGACACTCAGTGCTATGTTTTGGATATGACCCTCAAAGTTCACATGCTGGAAACTTAACCCCAATGCAAAAGTGTCAAGAGGTAGGCCTATAATCCTAGCACTCTGGGAGGCCAAGGTGAGTGGATGCCTGAGCTCACAGGTTAGAAACCAGCCTGAGCCAGAGGGAAAACTCGTCTCTAAAAATAGCTGGGCATTGTGGCGAGTACCTGTAGTCTCAGTTACTTGGAAGGCTGAGGCAAGAGAATCGCTTGAGCCCAAGAGTTTGAGGTTGCTGTGAGCTGTGACACTATAGCATTCTACCGAGGGTGACAAAGTGAGACTATCTCAAAAAAGAAAAATTAAAAAAAAAGAGGTAGGCCTAATAAGAGGTGATAATGTCATGGGGGCTCTGCCTCCATGAATGGGTGAATGTTGCCATTGCAAGAGGGGGTTTGTTCCCTTGGGTTTGTGAGTTCAGCCCTTTCTTGATGTCTTGCTTTTTCACCTTCCACTATGGGATGATGTAGCAAGAGGGCCTTCGCCAGATGCTAGTACCTTGATATTAGACCTCTCAGCCTCCAGACGAATAATAATATTTTCTTTTCTTTAAAGATTACCCTGTCTGTGGTACTCTGTTAACAGCAGCACAAAATAAAACTAGACACATATGAGTGAGCTGGGGGCCAAGGAGCCACAGAGTGCTTGCTGCCTGCCTTTTCTGCATTTCTTCTAGGTCCGAGGTGCCCGTCCCTAAATCTGTTTACCTCAGCTGGGTGGCAGAGCAGCCTCCAGCTCCATCCCTCTGTAACTGACACCCCAGGGAGCCCCTCAAGCCTGCTGAGGGCAAAGCTAGATTGCTAGCTCATTATCCCTTCTGTGTTAAAGCAGGGACAACAAAGGAAATGAGGGTAGGGATGCAAGGGCAGTGGCCTCCAATCAGCATCACTCAAGAGCCTGTCCCTACCTCACTCCACTCAGGCTAGGGTCCTGAAGGCTGAGGTGAGGACTGACTTTCAGATGCAGGGCCGGGGGTATGTCACCTTTGTATTTCCATGGCTGGCATTATGTAGGACACACATTCAACATTTGATTAAAACAAAGAAACAAAATCCAGGAAGCTCCCTATGGTAGGAAGCAGAGGAAATATGCATTTTTTGCACAAGGATTCTGCACAAGGCATCTCATTGGGTATTTCACATCCAGCTCAGGTAGCTCTGTGGTACAGGTCCCATCTTACAGATGAGAAAAAGAATAAAAGCTCAGATCTTAAGCAACCCATCCAAGCTTACATGGTAAAAAATAGCCAAGCTTTTCCACATTGTCCAAGTGACACAGGAGCTTACATTTCTAAAGAGGAAATCAAACTATGGGGAATTCCACCACACAAGGGGACATCAGGGGGGTAAAATGGTAAATGATCACTGAATCCACTGCATTTTAATTAATGGTCCAAAGAGTAGAAGACTGTGCCCCTTTCTAAGGGACCAGATGTCAGCAGGAGTGAGGCCCTAGGCAGGGGCAGCCCACGGATCTTATGTAGGCCTGGGCACTGGGGCTACCAGGGCATTCTGGAGAGGAATTATGCCAATTTTAAACTTTCCCCTTAAAAAGGCTCCTACAGAGGCCTCAGACATGCAGTGACCAAGGATGCGGTAGGGGCTCAGCTGCCCAGATACCCAGGGAAAGGCACAGAGAGCCAGACAGCTACTTAGCAGCCACTGCCAGCCTTTTCTTTTTTGACACTTTAAACATGTAGGTTTATTGTAAACTCCCCCAATCACTTCATGCTTTGGTGGGTAATATTTGGAGGGAAGAGTCCTCTATCATCTATTTATTGAAAGCCTCCTGACAGGCAGGTGCGAGGGCTGTAGAGAAAAATAAGCAAAGCAGAAAGAACTGTTACCTTGTGGACCTTTTGCTTCCCTGGACTCCACCTGTTGGAGGGAAAGAAAAGCCCTTGTGCCAGGGCTGCAGATTTTGGGAAGAGCTGTGTGCTGGAACATTCTGGTGGAGCAGTCAACAGCATAACATATGGAGAAGCACAGGGGATTGGGAGGTAAACTATTCTGCTTTGCAAGCCTGGCTCTGCCACTCACCTGCCAAGCAGATTTGGGGGCATCACTTAACCTCTCTGACTCTTAGTTTCCTCACTGGCAAAAAGGGGACAATGACAGGAACTGCTCCCATTGGCTGATATAAGGATAAAGAGATTTTTATACAACACGCTATAAACATCTGGCTTGGAATAAGTCTCTAATAAAAAAGACACCCCTGCCCACCAAATACTATTTATATCAAAGTGAATCTTTCTGACCAATTTTACTGATGTGGCTCAATTTGGGGGGAGTGAATGTAATGTGAAAATCAAAAGGCATCAATTTAAATTTACTTCCCCATCAATCTTTGCCATTTGGTCAAAAAGCCCCCAAGTCAAAGAATCCTCCCCAGGTCTGGCAGGCGAGTCTGGCTGGGGCATGGCTGCACGCCAGCACAGGTGTTCTCTGAACCCCACTTACTGTCATGCTCCGGTACTCATCTTCAAACATGTCCAAAAAGATTTCTTCTCCCTAAAAAGGGAGGAAAGAAAAGATTATTCATTTTTTTTTTCCATAAACAAGAGAGTATTATAAACTTTAGTTTGTGGCTTTTGAGGCCATCTGTTTCTCATTAGTGAGTTCTCGTAAATCACCAAGAAGTAAAATACACATGTGAACATGAACGTGCGCTCAAATGACAGACCGAATCTCAAATTGCACTATGCAACATTTTCCTCCTTTTTTAAGTATATAGAGTTAGAGTTCTTCTTTAAAAGCAGTTAATTATAAAACAACAACAGAACACCACATATATTTAAAATATAGGAAAGGTTAATATTTCCACTGTTTAAAATCATCTATTCATGGAGAATGGCTGGAGAAGTGGAAAATCCTGGGTAAGTTGCCATGTTAAAAATATGAGTTGCCACACCTCTGAAAGGACAAGTATAATTAAATAAACTTAACACTAAAATTCTATTGCTTATTCCATTTCGGTTTTTTTGTTTTGTTTTCATTTTGGGTTTTCTTTTTCTTTTGGTGCATCTCACAGATATACTTATTCAAGCCATGAAGCTCACTGTACTTATAAAAGCATACAGTGATGTTCCAAGTTCCCATATAACACCACTTACTTAAATTTACTGGCAGACTGATGTTTCATCTCTGGCACCTTCCAAGTAAGGCTGCTCAATGGTGAGCACAAGCAGAAGGGGTAGTTTCAAAGCTTTTCTTCCTTATTAGCACTCATGATTATATAAACAATCAGAATCATCAACCCCATTCCCACCCAAATCGCCTGGAAACCCTGGGTTTAGCAGGGCTTCAGGGGGATCGAACAACCAACAGCTCAGGCAGTACCACAGCCCTGTGGTCAAAAAATTGGAAACCATCTGTTTCTCAAGGATGGCCTTTGGGGTTTTATAGTTCCTTAGAGTCCTGGCTGTGCCCAGGAGGCCTCCTTCAGAACAGGGCAAGAACTCAGCTCTGAGACATGTAAACCAGGAGCCAAAGCCCAGCTTTACCACACAAAGACCCTTTGTTCTGCTTCGAGAATGGGGTGACTGCCCTGTCTCTGCCAGTTGGTGTGGAGTGAAATGAGTCTCAAGGTGCATAAAAAGCAGAGCACAGAGCCTGTCGCTCAGACCTGGGTAAATGTCAGCACTCACTGTCACTGCAACCTCTACTAGACAAAGTTGGCTAGAGCCATTCTGTCTCTCTCATAGGTCCTGAAGGAGACACACACACACACACATATACATGTGTAGTGGGAAAGGGAAAAGCTCTTTTTTATATTTTTCCAGTTTTCAGAACTACAGATAAACTTGACCAAAAGAAATAACAATCCCTAAAAACATCCAAAGGCTTCTGAAATATTATGCGTAAGGTGTAAACATTATAGGATAAAAGCAAGACAGAAAAATCTGGATAGGGATTTATTAAGAAAAAGGAATAACCCTCTGAGCAAATGTCTACCTGTATGTCTTTCTGTTTTTACAATCCAAAACCTCTTGAGGTCCTTACAAGTTTTTTAGAGGAATTATACAGGAAAGAGATTCAAACATGATTAATGTAACTGTGAGGTTTCTGCTTTCTCCCAAGCTTTGCAAAAAGGGTACATGCTCACTGAGAGCCCAAGTGTGCCTGGAATAGGAAGAGGAGCTGGGATTCCCTTCAGTGTGGCCACAGTGGTGCCACCCTTGTCTGGGCACTCCCACTGCTGTAGCTGGACGGTGCCATGTGAACCTGAGAGGTGGGCTTCTAGATTATATGAGCTCATTTTATCTCAGCACTTTAAAGAGGCTGCAAATAACAAAAGTGAATGATAAGAAAATGGCAGTGCTGACACCTTTCCCCCTCCTAGGAAGATCTTCATCAGCCATGTTAAGAGGCAAAACAATCAATGATAAGATCTGCATAGATACATTATGGCAGCCAAAAAAAATTAGAAAATTAATAAGACTGTTTGCCATATGGATTAATCCACTATAACTAACAAGTGATGAGCCTTGTCTCAGGGATATTACACAGGTACAGTCAGAATGTTTGCATCCTCTCTAGTTCATATGTTGAAATCCTAATCCCTAAGGTGGTGGTATCAGGAAAAGGGGCAGGGCCTTTCAGAGGTGATTAGGTCATGAGGGTGAAGCCCTCATGAATGGGATTAGTGGCTTTATAAAGAGGCCCCAGAAGGACTGCTTGCCTCTTCCACCATGTCAGGACCCAGCAAGAAGGTACCATCCATAGGAAAGCAGGCCCTTACCAGATATCAAATTTCCCTTGAATTTCTCAGCCTGCACAATTGCGAGCAATAAATTTCTACTGTTCATAAACTACCCAGTTCACAATATTTTTCTTATAGCAGCCTAAATGGACTAAAACATATTTCTTAAGGTTAGAGCTAAACAAGCCATCATAATTAGACAAAGACAAAAAGACAAAGCTCTACAAATTTTTCAGATATTCAAAGTCATGTAACACATTACAAAATCTCACTAAACTTATTAAGTTTAGAAGCCTGTATGAACTTTTAATATATATGTATATAAATAATGTGCATGTACATGTCATAAAGTCATAGGTAATTCACAAATAATTTCATATGTATAAGCATATATAGCTCATGAATATAAGTTCACCACGTATAATTTAGTCATATATAATTCACAATTTATATATAAATTTCTAAATAAACAAATTCATAGATAATTGATAAGAACATTGTCATACACTAGGGCTGAGTCCTCAAAAATTTTAATGATAAGAGAACATGGGCAGAAAAGTTCGGAGACTGCTGCTCTGAGATGATGAAATTGAACATTTTTGCTCAGGTACAAAAAATAACTTAAGACATATAACCTTTACGTGTATAGGACTAGGCACCACAATCCTGTTTCTACAAGACACACCATGCTGCTGTCTATCTGTGCTTTGCCAATTACCTTATAAAAATGTCGAACAAGGTGAACGCTCTCTTCTCTTGCGCCCTGTTAACAGAGAGAGAGGGTGTGAAGGAGGCAGGTTTCATGGAGGTGAGTGGTTGGGCAAACTAGGAATAATTCTGAAGTCTGCTTGTATATAACACAGATGCTGGGCTAATATCCTTCATATAAAATGGGTCTTAATGAGAGAGAGGGAGAGCTCAAAATAAAGATGGAAGAAAGGACAGGCATTTCAGTGTAAGGGCCGGGAAAATTGTTAATATACAGTTAAGTGGGAGGAAATGGGTTTTAGAACTATGGCTCTTTTGACTCCAATTTTATAAAACAATTTATCTAATAAGTGTGTGTCTACATATGTGTATGCGAGTGTGAATGTCTGTACAGACACATACCAAAGTCAACCAAAGCTGTTACTTTTTCTCTTTGTACTTTCTAAATTTTCTAAAATAAACAGGAAAATAAAGGTGAGTAGCCCATAAAAGCTATTGAAAACTTAATGAACATATACCTTAGCACAAAAAGTATATAGTTGTATATAGTTTGTATGTGTACAAAACTTTTGTAATACAAAAGGAAATTTTTGAAAATTCTGGGGACAAATACAAGCAAATAATTGCAACAGAAACTGCTACAATTCATAGCTGAGTGAAATTTCAGCAAGTCTAGGCTGAAGCAAAGTTCCTTCTGACCAAGTGGGTGAGAGCAGGGGCTCAGGAGACCAGCCCCACTACTTCCAGCTAGTGACTGGGGACACTGTGGATGAGGGCCCATATCTGGATGCTGCAGGGAGGAGAGAAGAGAGGCCTCACCTCCAGGCAGGCCAGGTGCACGTCTTTGATGATGCAGCCAGAGCTGGTCAGGACTTGCTGCTTCAGGAGCAAGCAGCTGAGCTCCAGGGTCGCCAGCCGGATCTTTCCATCTGCAGAGCACACCAGGGTGAGCCTCGCACACCCAGGGCAGATTGCCCCTGAGCACGAGGCTCCTGCCTTACCCACTTTGAAGCTAACAGATCAGCTGATCAGCTGACTGCTCAAGGTCCCCAACATCTAATGGGGACACTGAGGGAGACCCTACATGCCAATCTCCTTCTCAGTAAGTTACAATTCAATGTCCCTCCTCAAAACTACCTAAACCAAAGACTTCCTGAAGTCCCTTTATTGGGGTGAGGGATGACTAAGCATTACTGAAGGCTTAGGAAGTGGCCCTTTGTGGCTGTTTGGCTTGTTCAGTGTTCTTTCCTCTTTCTCAGGGATGAGCACCTATGCTTTCCTTTGGAGAAACACCAGCCCCAGTCTGGGTCATGTGATTGGGGTATAGCAGTGTTCAGGTCAGGGTGTTCCATTCCCCTGGTCACAGTGATTGGGTAAGGGACAGGCAAGGGAGCTAGTCAGAGCCAGTAAGGCTCAATCCCACAATCTGCTAAACTATTGGGTATGAGAATCCCTCCTGTGTTAAGCTGTGGAGAGGTAATGGGGTCATGAGTGGCACAAGCATAACCCACATCTGCTACCTCTCCAACCTCACCAGCATTTTCAATCTTGGTAAAGCACTCTGCAAAGAGAGCTTGAAGATCTCCCTTCCATCTGGACTGCACAAACCTAAACATACCCCTTCGAGCAAGTCTAAAGGGTCGGTGTTAAAGGGATGGCTGAAGGTGCTGGAAATGATCTTGCTAACCTTGGAGGCAGCAGAGTCCAAAGGTAGTGAGTCTTGAAAACACTATTTGAGCCCCTGGATCCAGCTGTGCCTAAAGCCAGACCCCAACAAATTTTCCAAGCCAACACAATTTTGTTTCTGTTGGTACTGTTTAAGCCAGTCTGAGAGTAGGCTGGCTTAAACAGTAGCGTTTAATAGAGTTTTTGTCAACTACAACCAAATTCTGACTAAAACAGCCTGCTACACTATCCTACCATGAGCCAGGTGCTATCCATTTGCCCACTCAAAGAGTCTCTATAAACGTCTACCATAATGCAACGGGTCCTCTAAAGACCAAAGTTTAAAAAACTGAAGTGACTTGTCCAGGGTCTCACAGGTGAGCAGTGGTGAACTCCAGGTGCTCCAGGTGCCAAAACCCACATCTGGCATCTGTTAATGGCTTGACTAAGGGAAAACTGCTCTCATGCTAGCTCCTTTGTGGGTCTGTAGGCTTATTTCTGGGGAAGGGTCCCAATGTGGAAGGAGGGAGACTCTAGGCCACGTCTCTAAGGCAAAAGCATTGGGGGATGCTGGGGGGTGATGGAGGTGGCACTGGGAAAAACTCCAGGCACATACACGCTGGCACGCCTCCCTGCCTGCCCCTTTGTTAATACCCCTGTGGGTCAGGTAGAAACAGATGAGAATGGGGGATCTGTTTGCTTAAAAAATAAGAAAAGCATATCATACAAAATAGTTCTTCCAAAGCATGACATAAACCCTGGGGACCTCCATGGAGAAAGGCTGGGTAGCCTTAGCTCCATCGGTTCTTCCAACCCAGCACTAACAGACGTCTCTTCAGCTTCTTCCTCCCGGTCAATCTGTCCCCCCAGGGACACTTCTGCCTGCCTCATACTGCCCCCACTGTTCCCTGCTGGAAGACTGTCTTGCACCTGCTGTCCTTGCAAACACTCCTACTGCCTCAAAAGAAATGAAATGTGACTTTCCACCCAAAGAAGTGTGACTTTCTATATCTGCAAGCTCCTGCCAAGAAACTGAGCCTTATTCCTACCCACCCTGATTCCTGAGGGGAATAGAGGGGTCAGCAAACCCCTTCCTTCTCAAAGCAGCTTCTAGGCCATGCCACTGAGTCACCTCCACATCTTCTCTTCCAAGGTATGGCTATCCTTCCTAACCCTGGGTGTTGGACCCCCAACACCCAGGCCATTCTCAACTTGACTCACCTGCCTGGCCCCATCCAGCTCACATAGCACCTGCCCAAGACCCCCTCAGCACCACCATCAGGGACATGCTGAGCCTCCCAGATGGGACCTCTCAGCAGATGCTAACTCCATGGAGCACCCCTCTGTCTTGAGCTCACCACCCAAGACCCCACATCCTCCCCCACTCTTCTCCCCACATGGGTCCTGGCTTAGGCTCCTATGCTGGCTCTTCCTCTTCCTCGCCTCTGGAAATGGGCCCAGTCAACAGCCCTTCCTTCTCTCCTGGGGCTTCACGAGCCACCCATGTGTCTCTGGGTCACAGTGCTGGCTCTGACCCTGACCTCACCTCTGAGCTCTAGAGCTTTCTCCACATAAAGTCCACAGGCTTCTTGAACTTCACAGACTACCAGGAGCCTCCTCCACCCCACACCACCTTTGCCCTCATCCCTCACACTCTGTGGCCAGCACATAGGAGGCACCAATGAACATCTGTTGAGTGAATAAATACCTCTGAGGCCACTGACCAGTCCCTCTGAGTCCCTCCACTCATGAGCACAACCACATTCTGTTTCCAGCCACCACCTAAACCCCACCCTCCATGACTTCAAAAACTCCCCTGTGCAGTCACCACCTCCCCACCCCTGCCCCAGCCCAGCTTGCTGGGCTGCTCCAGACCTATGACCTGGTGGCTCTCTCTCCACCAGGTCAGCAGCTCAGTCGGACCTCTACCCTGCACCCACTTGCCCTGGTGGCCTCTCTCCCTGCCTTTGCAATTAGGAGTTCCCAATGTCAGCACTGCTGGTGGATAATCCCATGTGGTAGGGCTGGCCTGTGCCCTGCATGTCATTCAGCAGCACCTTGGCCTTTACATATTAGATGCCAGTAACACCCGCTCCCTCAGTTGTAATGGCCACCAAAGTCTCCAGACATTGTCAACGTCCCTATGGGAGAGGGGAGCAAAATCACCCCCAGTTGAGAAGCACTGTGCCAAGTCACTGCACCTGCTCTTTCTAGCCCTCCCCTAGGTGCAAATCGGTGTTGGCCAAACCTCAGAGTGGGCTGACCAGTGCAGATACTGGGCACATGGCAAAGTACCAAGAACATCTGATCCAAATCTTCCAATCTTCTTCCCTTGCTCTCCTAACACAGCTTTGGGCCACCTGAAGGGAGGGAGAGGAGACCCAGAGCTGAAGGCCCAGCTACAGCAGGCAGGAGAGTGTTGGTGGCCCAGGACACAGGGGCTGAGGGGCAGAGAGAGTGGCTGAGATTTGTCTGGATTCTCAGAAGGGCCATAGCCAGATGTCAAGGCCCTCTGACCCCAGCCCCATAAGCAGCTGCCCCGGGCACCTGGCTGGGCAGCATTGTTCATGATCCTGATGAGTCTCTCGGCCAGGAGGTGGTTGTAAGTGGTCTTCTCAGCTGCATTCGGCACTGGGAGCTGGATTCGCTCTAATTTCTCAGGATCCATGCCTGGGACAGAGGAGGCGCAAAACTATGAATGAAGCTGCCTTACTACAAGAACTCTCATTCTGAAAGGTCCCACACAGCGGGGTTTCCTCAGCTTCAGCCTCCCCCGTTCCATCTTTGTGATTTCCATCATTATGGGTTGCTGCTGGTACTATACCTTACCTCAGAGTTCTTGGTAAATTGAACTCATGTAAATGTATTAAAATATACATTTTCTTTCTTTCTTTTTCTTTTTATTTATTTTTTTCATTGAGATAGGGTCTCACTCTGTCATCAAGCCTGGAGTGCAGCAGTGTAATCATAGCTCAATGTAGTCTTGAATTCCTAGGCTTAAGTGATCCTCCTGCCTTAGCCTGTTGAGTATTTGGGACTATGGGTGTGCATGACCATGCCTAGCTAATATTTCATTTTGTGTGTAGATGGGTCTCACTGTGTTGCCCAGGCCCATCTCAAACTCTTGGCCTCGAGCAATCCTCCCACCTCAGTCTATCAAAGTGATGGGATTACAGGTGTGAGCCCCACATCCAGCCTAATATATACATTTTCTATCACTACTTATAAATAGGAAGTCAGCACTGATGCAATGAAAAACTGACAGTGACTATTAAAAAAATTTAAAAGTATCTTTACATTCTAGCCAATGACTTTAGACGGTCTGATCTATTTTCATTTAAAAGCGAGGATAACAGGTACTTAATAGTGTGGACTCATCCAAATGGTAACATTCTCCTAGACATGAGCACAGGGAATGGAAAAAAGAGTAATTTTCATCCAGTGTGATTCACTGTCATTTTGTGCCAGGTCTGTGTGCCATCTGAAGCCACTCCTACATGAGGAACATTCCACATGTGGGGAAATGCAGATCTAGAGAAAGAGCCCAGACATAAAGGAAGCTATAACAAACATCGCCAACATATCATACCTTCAAGCTCTTAACAACAAACTCAACTGATTGAGGCCCACTCAACAAACACGCTGGGCAGTAGGTTGTGAGCTGGGGAAGGTAGATGCTACTGTGGCCTGAGGGCATGGCATTAGCAGAAAGAGACTAAGCTAAACCTTTATTATGGAAAGGTGCACAAATAACAAAACCAATAAAGGAGATCTATCAAGAGGCAAAGGAATTATTTTTCCTTCAGTGAAAATTCTGCAGTTCCCTGTGTGAAAACCAACAGCATTTGATAGACAAAAGATGAAATGGGAGTAGGGCAGGTGAGTGGGAAGAGAAAAGAGGGAACGAGCAACATTGATAACTACAAGCCATGTTATCATTTTTCCTAACGCAGCACCTACTTGCTGGGGTAACTGGAGACCCATCAGGGCTGCTAGAACAGTCCTTGTTATTTGAAGAGTAAGAGGTCTTCAAACTGCTTACTTGCTCATCTAGCATGGCTCTTAAAAATACACTTGTAGAAAGAAACATTTGCTTGATCCATCCAAGCTCAGAGAAACAAATGGATTGTTTATGCTTAAAGCACGTCCTTTCCTGTTATTCTACAATAGGGGGGTAAGGTGGCACTTCTCGGAACTCTTGAAATACGGCCTCTTGAGTACCAGATGACGCTTCATTTAGAACCTTGACAAAACAGTGGAAGATAGCATTGAAGAGCTGAGTGTCTGGATTCTAAGTAACTCCTACACACACGTTGATATAATAAACCCATAACAATATATCTTACTTTATTGAATTCTGTCCAACTCCTAGCGAGAGGCTAAGTCATACCAAAGACATGATGAGTGAGGGACAGCTTGAGAGCTCAAGTTTGGTACTATTCTCTCTTATGCTCCACAAATGTGGCTTCGTTGAAAAATTTGATTGCAGGACAGCGCCTGTGGCTCAAAGGAGTAGGGCACCAGCCCCATATGCAGGAGGTGGCAGGTACAAACCAAGCCCCAGCCAAGAAACTGCAAAAAAAAAAATTTTTTTTGATTGGAGTGAAAATTTAATTTGTGGATTCTGTATCCTATTTTGGTGCTAAATGTCTAACTCTGAAGCATTCTGACTTATAAAATGGCAAAAAGAACATCAACTGAATCTTTCTAGCATTTTTTTCTCTAAAGATGTCAGCACTATCTCAAAATCTCTCTAGCCTTTAATTCCTGGCCCTCTGCAAACTTCTAGTCAGTGGTTCTGGGGGGAAAAAGGCTTCCCTGCCTGCCAGGCATATCACCCAACTGTACAGCCTGACCATCTATCGCTCTATGTCAGAGGTCAGAGAAGGCTGCAGAAAAAGCCCAGCAGCCGGCTACCTCTGGGACATAGTGGTAGCCAGAGAATCACAGAAAGAGGAAACTGGTGTTGAATTTCCATGGAAAGGTCCATTTTGTTTTTTTCCAATTATTGCCCTCCTCCCTACCCACATGTAGAATTTCTGGAAAATGAGGAAATCTGTGGCAAAATCTTTTACTGACAGGAAGAAAAATATTCCAAGGTTCTCCTGACCGTTCCCCACTAACAGATCCACTCTCCAAGGGGAAGGCCCCAGAGAGAATGCAGTGCTTCTATCTGCACTAGATGCCAAGTTCAACCTCTTCCTTTGGTGAGGAAATTAAGGCCCAGAGACATTAAGCTGCTTCCCCAAGCATAGTGTACACCACTTTCAGATGATTCCAAAGGAGGGTGCAGGTAGGAAGGGGTGGCACCACCCACACAGAGAGCCCAGTGGCCTCGTATGCTGACAACAGCTACCACTTTCGAGGTAGGCTTCTATGTCCTTTGGCTTGCTCTCTCCCAGGGAAAGAGTCAGTGTGGGAGGAATTTTGTTTTCAGACTTTACCTATTTCAGACTCAGTCCTCACCTGGGAAATGGGAATAATTATAGTAACGATCCACATCAGATTGTTTTCAGGATTGAATGAGGAAAAGAACACTGTCACAGGTGAATGACTGCTAGTTCCTGCCATTATGCACGGATGGGAAGTCATGTTACAGAAGGCCCAAAGAAGGCATGCTGAGGTGTTGGGGGCCCCTGTCAGGGGAAAGCTGCTCAAGCTGCTGGGTTCTGAGGATGAATTAGGAGTTTGCCTTAAGCTGGACAGAGAGTGCCAGGACTAGCCAGGCCAAGGAGGGGACTATAGGTAGTAGAGCAGAGCGAGGTGGAGGATGGGGCGGGACGGGCAAAGCTTGGTGCCAGGACCCCCAGTGGATGATGCAGTGGAGGGACCCATGAGAGGCATTTAGTGGTGGGGGTGTGACCTGGTTGTGCTATGGCCGACTCTGGGGGTGGTTTCCATGCTATAGCTCTTCCCTCAACAGGCTCAGTACTGCAATACATTCTGCGTGAGGAATATTACACCAAACATGGAAGACAGAAAACAGAGGAGATTCCACATAACTTATGGCAAAACTGTATCCAAAAAAAAAAAAAACAACCCTTTGACCATCTCCTTATCTGCCTCTGGGCCATGTGCTTTATCTCCTCCCATGGTCTCTTTCTCGCCTCTGTCACTCTGTCACTTCTCGCCTCAATCCACACTGATCCTCAGTTTTTAAGTCCTGTGCAGCAATTCAAAGGCTCTCGATATTCTTCTAGCTCCAGAAAGCAGCTGAGGCTACTGACTACCGAGTTCTTCTCAAGCAGGCCTTATCAGTCACCAAAGTACTCAGTGGAAATAAGCAAACAACAAAAACCCCAGGTCTCTTTGGGTAAAGCCAGGGTGCCTTTGGGTGGAAGGGAGGGAGGATTCCTCTAGGAAAACAAGATCTCTTTCATACAGTAAGCACTGAAGAAATGGTGACCACGAGCCGGGTATGTTACCTATAATGCCTCATCTAATCCATATGACATTCTATAAAGAAAATTATTTCCATTTTATAGATGAGGAAACGAAGGCTCAAAGAAGATGAGAAGATTGTCTGAGGTCCCATAGATAGTGGAAAAGCCCAGAGCTAATGAGTCTAGGGCCACCTTCTACCCTCTCTGCTGTGTCCCACGACCCCTGCTTATTAATTCTTCTCTGTCCCTCCACCTGCCCAAGCTACACGTGTCACTGTATCTAGCAGTGTTCTTGGCACAAAGATAACAGTCCACAAATGTTTGCTGAATCAAATTAAGTTTTAAAGGAGTTAATTAATTTTGATCAAATTTAACCCACTACAAAAAAGAGAGGATCAGACATATCTCAAAATTAAGGGAAAATATCCACAAATTAGAAGCTACGTCATGACAACTAAGCAGAACAGCTCAACTATCACCCCATGTACAAAAGAGACTAGAAACAAAGAAGCAAAACTGTTAGCAAATGGTTCCTGTGAGGTGGTAAAATAATAGGCAAGTGAGAAAAATTGTATTCTCATTTTTGTTTTCTGTAACAAGTAATACATCATCATCACTATTCTTAGGAAGGCATTTAATTTGTGGAAGAGGATTTGATTTGGGCCTCAACCACCTTCCTAAAGCAAAATGATGGCTGATAATTCTCAATGAATAAGGTCAACATCACAGTGTTAGTATTAGCAGGGACATATATATCAAAGGTAAGAAAGTCAGCACATGTGTGCAAGGACATGCGTGCGCGCTACAGATTTTAGTCACAGAAAGGCAGGTTTTGCAGAAACTGAATAGCTTTTCTTTGCTAGTCATTTCCCTCTGATTGAAACAAACGCTGTGGATAATATATTATCTTATTTGCTTCAACCATTAAGTACCTAGTGACAGACAAATTCCAAAGAAACCCTGGATGTGCTTCCCCCAGGAATACTAGATCACTGACTTCCCATAGACCAAGTACTCGTTCCTTGCCCTCTCCCTCAGACCTGCCTTAGGGGCCAAAGCCTGCTAGCCCAAATGAAACAGAAAGGGTGTCCCCTTCTCTACAGAGCTGGGGTGGGGGTGGGGGGAGGTGGTGGAAGGGTGGAGCTCTCAGCTAACTCATTCAAAGAATCCAAACCAGAAGGGGAGGGCGCGGCTAAGCAATGTAAGCTTCCCACTCAGTTGTGATTTCTGGATTCTTTCCCCTTAAGTGGTGGCCCCCATTCAGGGCAGGAGTGGAAAAGATCCAGACCAAAGCTGCCCTGAATCAACTTAGACAGACAAGCCTGGACACAGAGACCATGAGAATACCAGGTAAATAATGTTCAAACTTTTAACTTTTCTTTTGACCACGCAAGGCCTCTTTGGCAAGTCATGTTAGCTTTCAAAAGCTAACCAGATGTTGGGTTAATTTCCAAAGTATTTCCAGTTCTGATTATGAGTCAGTCAAGATCTAAAATGATATTTTGCCAGTTCTCTGCATGACCAATGACCCCCCTTTATCCTATTACCTTTCAAACGTTCCCATATCTATCATCTAGTTACTTCTTAGTGAAACAAACACAACACAAAACACAAAAGCCCAAGACTCCTCCAGGGTAAACAAAAATGAAAGGAAGGGGCAGGAGCAGAGGGTGGTGGGTGGACTAGGGAAGCATTAAGAACACAAAAGCTGCAAAACTCATCCCCCACCTCCGCCTGCCCTTGGACTTGACAAAAGAGCAAAGGCTGCATTTTCTTTTACAGATATGAACCAGAATTCATTATGTGGCCCAAATGAATCACAACAAGTGCCTTCTGCCAACTGGTCAACCCTTTCCACTGTGGGCTATTCATTTTGGTGCAGCATCTCATCTATTATGATTTACTGGAAGGCCTGCGCTCACATTTGGTTTTCATTACCATTGCTTTTATGTTAAAATTGTCTATGAGGAAAAATCTATCAGAAAGAAACTATCTCATTTGGAGGCATGCTTGGGTGTAAGGATCTGGAAAAGAGAGACTAAAGATGAAAGAAGCTAACCTCCTGCTGCCTAACCCAAATGAGCCAGCAGCCAGCCCCCACCAAAACCCACCAGTGCACAGTCTGGGCCCACAGACTAGGACCGGCACTCTTGCCAGCTGGCAGCTCTCCCAGGCACCTGGGCCTCAGGGCACCAAACTTGAACTTTCCAGTTTCTTTTCCAAAACCGCTCTGTGGTAGCCTATGCTCACTAGTTCTGGAAATGGTACCATTTGTCACGCAGAGATAGGAGCCGGGAACTTGGGCCTCACTCAGACTCTTCCCTTGGTGCCCACCCCCATTCAAATCTAGCCCAAATCTATCTCCTCACCCCTGTGCCTCTCCTGTCTCCCCATCTTAGTAAATGGCCCCCCATGGTTGATAAGGTCAAATCACAAGAGCCATCCTTAATGCATCCCTTTCACGTCACTGCACACCTCCACACATCCAATTCATCAGCACGCCCTGGCCTTAGCTCTAAAGTTGTCATGAACCCTTCCAGTTTCCTCCATTTCTCCAGCCAACACCCTAATCCAATCCACATTATCTCTTGTCGGGACTACTGCAGCAGCTTCCTAACAAGGCTCCCAGCTTTCCCCTCTGAGACTCATTCCCACACCCCTATGAATCCACTTTCCATCTAGTAGCTAAAAGTTTCTTTTAAAAACTTCCATCTGGGTATGGTGCCTGTAGCTCAGTGGTTAGGGTGCTGGCCACATACACCGAGGCTGGTGGGTTTGAACCGGGCCCAGGTCGGCTAAATAAAAATGACCACTACAACAAAAAAATAGCTAGGCATTGTGGCAGGCACCTGTAGTCTAAGCTACTTGAGAGGGTGAGGCAAGAGAATCACTTAAGCCCAAGAGTTTGAGGTTTCTGTGAGCTGTGACACCACAGCACTCTACTCAGGGCAATATAGTGAGACTCTGTCTCAAAAATAAATAAATCAATAAAATAAAATAGAACAACAACAACAAAAAAACTTCCATCTAATCACATCACTGTCCTACTTAAAAATCCTGTAGAGGTTTCCCACTGCAATTGGAATAAAATTTAAATCTCTTTTCACAGCTTTCGAGGCCCTCTGTGATCTGGTCCCTGCCCACATGGCCACTCTCACTTTGGCTACTTTCTGCACCTCAGAGGTGTAAGTTTATTCCCACCTCAAGGCTTTGCATATGTACCTTTGCTTGGAGCATTCTTGCCCCAGATCTTCCCCAAGCTGGTTCCTTCTCCCTCGTCAGGCATCAGCTCTGATGGTCCTTCCTCACAGAAGACTTCTGGTAAATTCGTGACCCCTGCATCACGACCACCCATTACTTATCAGTCCACTCTATTCATTTTCTTCTATGGTTTGTCACAATCACAATTTATCTTGTTGTTCACCTGAATAAGACTCATGAGATTTGTTCTAGTTCCTACAACAGTACCTTACACATTGCAAGAGCCCAGCAAACACCTGTTGAATGATATGAAAGTCTGTCAGTTTCCCCTCCTTGCCAGGGCGCACATCTCTCCATCCCTCCTGTCTTCCAGCTGAAATTACCATAAACCCTTGGAGGAGTGCAGAGTGGATCAGATCCCTTCTTGGACCCACTGCCCTCTAGCAGCCCCCACACATTTGAAGGAATGCAGGACCCAGACACTGCCAGTATTGCAGCCTGCAAACTGGCTCCAGCCTGCCTGCCTCTCAGGGCACCCTGCCACCAGGGACACATTGCTGTTCACCGTGAAGCACAAGTAGCAATCCTATAGATGTGTCCCAGGCTCCATGTACCGTTTCACTGTGCCCTCTCTCTGTTACCCTTCCCACCCTCTGGCTGGTTCTTCCCAGTTCCCTGACCCCACAGTTAGGTGTCTCCAGGAAGTGGGCCCTCATTCTTGCAGGCTAAGCAGGAAGTTGAGAGGGTATCTCTCCAGGCCACATTACTGGATGAAGGCAGGTCACAGCACACATGGTAAGCACGTCATTCCCACTGTCCCCACAGGTCAGGGCTCAAGGGAGGAAGACCATCGAGAAAGCCAGTCATCCAAGAAATGAAGAGTTTGCTCACTATACCTAGAAGCCTGACATTTCCACCTCACAGACAGCACCTCCCCTGCTGAGGCCCTGAGCACAGGATGCCACAGGATGCCTGGGGGAGTTGCCACATGCTAGAAAGGTGACCCATCAGCAAACTTTGGCTGAGCACTGATGGAGTACCAGGGGCTAGGCTGGGAACTGCTGGGGGCACTAGGAGAGCCATGATTTCTGCCTTCCAAGGCCTGCAGTGCAGAATGGGAAAGAATGTGCACAGAAGAAGCAGCACACAAAAGTGCCATAAGAACTTCATAGAAATTACAAATGTCTACTCTTTCCAAGATGCTGTCATGAAGATGAAAATGCATTGCAGAGACTGGGAGGAAATTTTTGCAAAATACATCTGATGAAGAACTTACATGCAGAATATATAAAGAACTCTCAAAACTCAACAATAAGAAAAAAGATAACCCAATAAAAAACAGGCAAAGGATTTGAAAAGACTTTACCAAAAAAGATATCAGTACATGATAGGTGTTCAACATCATTATTCTTTAGGAAAAGGCAAATTAAAATCACTGTAAGATACTACTACATATCTATTAGAATGGTGAATACTAAAAAGGTGACCATGGGTGGCACCTGTGGCTCAAAGGAGTAGGGTGCCAGCCCCATATGCTGGAGGTGGCAGGTTCAAACTCAGCCCTGGCCAAAAATTGCAAAAAAAAAAAAAAAAAAGTGACCATACCAAGTCCTATTGAGCATAGGAAGAAACTAACTTTCATACATTGATGCTGGGATTTTAAATCATATGGGCACTTTAGAAAATAGTTTCAGTTTAATTAAAAAAAAAAAAAGGGCAGTGCCTGTGGCTCAGTGGGTTAGGGCGCTGGCCCCATATACCAAGGGTTCAAACCCGGCCCCGGCCAAACTGCAACAAAAAATAACCAGGCATTGAGGTGGGCACCTGTATTCCCAGCTACTCGGGAGGCTGAGGCAAGAGAATCGTCTAAGCCCAGGAGTTGGAAGTTACTGTGAGCTGTGTGATGCCACAGCACTCTACTGAGGGTGATCAAGTGAGATTCTGTCTCTACAAAAAAACCAAAAAAAACCAAAAAAAAACCATACACCT
The DNA here is from genome assembly GCA_963573935.1 of Arctocebus calabarensis. Taxonomy (NCBI): domain Eukaryota; kingdom Metazoa; phylum Chordata; class Mammalia; order Primates; family Lorisidae; genus Arctocebus; species Arctocebus calabarensis. The sequence continues at coordinate 94,756 of CAUYON010020549.1, forward strand.
GCATATGATTCAGCCGCTCCATTCCTAGGTATATACTAGAGAGAAAGAAAATATATGTCCATACAAAGACTTGTACACAAACAATATACCCATAGAAAGACTTGTATACAAACACTCACAACAGCTTTATTTGTAATGATTAAAAAACTGGAAACAACCCAAAGTCCATAAACAGATGACTGGATAAACAAATTATGGATGTTCATACTAATGGAATACTCTCAACAATAAGAAGAAAAGAACTACTGATACATACAAAAACATGGATGAATCTTGAAATCATTATGTGGACTGAAAGAAGCCATGCAAAGAAGAGGACACATTACATGATTCTGTTTATACAGAATTCTAGAAAATGCTAACTAATCTACAGTGACAGGAAGCAGATGGGTGTTGCTTGGAGAGCAGGGTGTGGAAGAGAGAGGGGCATGAGAAAACTTTTGAGGGGGTGGATATGTACATTGTTTTGTCTGTGGTGATGGTTTCATGGGTGTTTACATATGTTAAAGCTTGTCAAATTGTATACTTTAAATACCAATTATACCTCAATAAAACTTTCTTTTTAAAAAGGTGATATACTACTGGTCAAGATGATTGGATTTACCTTCCAATTCAAGCAACTTAGAAAACCGGACCAAATATATAAAACAATGGTTACCAGACAAGGCAGCATAGGAGAGTAACCCTCCTATGGCTCTCCTGGTGCCCCCTGCAGTTCCCAGAAGAGAGAAAGAAAGAGCAAAGCAGGTGGCCCAGGGACTGCTCCAGCTCACTGGGGAGAGTACCCAGATCTCAGCCCAGGGAGAGGAAACCCAAACAAAGCCTATTGTCTCTCTGAGATGAGAAGAAAGAATCTGATGTCTGAGGAAGTCAAGTGGCTGAAAATTGTGGGAGAGAGAACTGAAGAGGAGAGAGCTAAAGAGAGCTCTAGAGACATGCAGGGTGTTCCTTCTGAGGCTTCTGCTATGTTCTAATCTGTGCACGCGAGTGAGGGAAGTGAAAGACCTACTGCTGTGGAGCTCACACAGGGCTGGCCAGTGTGGACCATGGGACATCATACAGAGTCTCTGAAGGGCATCACCTCTGTGGACTAAAGGCTATCTGGACTAGCTCTAACAAAGCTTAAAAGCAAGCCTCAAAAAGTATCAAACCAATTACAAGTAAGATAACCAGAGCCCCAACATATTTTTAAAAAGAATCCATCACTTGACAATGTAAAATTTATAGTAACTATCAAACAGTCAAAAATTATCACCCATAAAAAATTTAAAAGTGATATACAAAAGCAAGAGAGAAATCCATGAGAGACAAACAGGTAGAAATTACACAAATGACAGAATAGAGGAAACCAGAAGGGAAAGCATAAAATATTTTAAACTGAATGAAAACAAATGGCATATATCAAAATTTACTGGACACATCCAAAGCAGCACTTAGAGGGAAATTTATAATATTAGATTCAAAATAAAAAAAAAAAAAACAAGATTTAAAAATCAAAGACTGGTGTACAGAAGGTATGAGGAAGTTTTTAAAATATTGAAACTTTAATGTATCCATAAGTGTGCCAAAATTTATGAAGAGTGAATTTTATTGTATGTTAATTAAAAAATATATATTAACAGCTTAAAAAAAATTCAATGATTTAAGCTTCTAACATAAGAAACTATAAAAAGGAATAAATTAAATTGGAAGTAAGCAGCAGAGGGTAAGAAATAAACATAAGAACAGAAGTGAATGAAATAAAAAGCCAGAAAAACAATAGAGAGTGGCGATAAAGTTGATATAATCCTGAGCCAAATTGATCAGGAAAAAAAAAAATTAAGACCCAAATTGTTGAGATCATGAATTAGAGAGATAACATCACTACAGATTTTACAGACATTCATTAAAATGATAGCAAAAGAATATTATGAACAAATTTATGCCAACAAATTTGACACTTGAGACGAAATGACACATTCCCAAAAGACACAAAATACCAAAGCTCACTCAAGAAGAAACAGATAACCTTGAAAAGCTCTATACCTATCAAAGAAAATGAGTGGTTAAAAACCTTCCCTCAAAAGAAAACTTTAGGCCCAGATGTCTTCACTGGTTTAAGGAACATTTAAGGAAAAAAACAAATTCAGTTCCACAAAAACTGAAAGGAATATTACCTAATTCATCCCATAAGGTAAGCATAACCCTGGTAGCAAATACAGACAAGAGAATTACAAACTACAGAACAGTATTACTCATGAACATAGACTTAAAATTCCTTAACAAAATTTTAGCAGATCAAATGAAGCTACACACATAAATGGTCACACTAGGTGATGCTAGCCCCAGTGAACTTCACCTGTAAGGATCAAAGAGAGACTCCTGGAGTGGTGACTTCTGGGTAGAACCTTGACAGACAAGCAGAATTTCAATAGATGGTGATGTTGGGAACGAAAAAAATAGAAGAGAAAAAACACAAATATGAAGGTGGCAGAATATTCAGGAGCAGACAGGAGTGTTGGCACTGACTGGGCTGGCAGCCAGGCTTCCAAAGGTGCTCCTTTTCCTGAGAACAGTCCCAGTTCTAGGGCTGAGGTTCCTGAGACCCAGTTTGTGCTATGTCATCCTGCCCCCCCCCCCACCATAGCTGACTATTCCAGAGTTAGACACATCACCAAGCTAAATTATACTTCTTGCCCAGGGATTTGAAACTTGAATGAAGCCAGACTCCCAGCCTGGAAATTGCTGGGACCAACTCAGAGTCCTTTTGCTGGTGAATCCCCAAAGTTGGTTGGTTCCTATCCTTTCCTAGGATTTGCAGCAATCCCTTGGGTCCAGGAGCTGCCCCAGTGGCCTTACTACAGACTTACCTTTTTAGTTTAAGTTAATAAGTGGCAGTTTCTGTTGCTTGCAACTGAGAGAACATTAAAGAGTTCAGTGAGTACTATGACAGCAGCTACCAATTTATGTGTACTGCAGTGGCTCATGACTAATTCTAGCACTCTGGAAGACCAAGGTGGGTAGAATGACTGGAGTTCAAAACCAGCCTGAGCAACAGCAAGACCCCGACTCTAATGAAAACAGAAAACTACTTGGGCATCATGGCATATGCCTGTAGTCCAAGCTACTTGGGAAGCTGAAGCAAGAGGATCACTTGAGCCCAAGAGTTTGAGGTTGCTATGAGCTATGATGCATGACACTCTATGCAGGGCGACAGTAAGACTCTGTCTCAAACAAAAAAAAAAGGGAAAATTTCTGTGACTACATAAAAATTTGAAAACTCCTGGGCCAGAGCAAGGAGTCTGTAAAGGGAAATCTGGGAATCAGATCAAGCCCACCTGATAGGTAGATGCATTTGGGATACCTAAATGACAGGTACAGGAGGGTGGAATTTAAGGGAGCAAGGAAGGTGCTACAAGTTTCTAATGGGGGAAAGAATGTGGTCAAAACAGTCTTCGAAGATTTTCTGGTAGTGTGCTAAAGAGGAAAGATTACAGCAATGTGTCTGACCCCTCAGGGAGGCCATTAATTAGTCCAGACATGAGATATTGGCTACTGGAGTGGCATGCCCAGACTTCTCTGGCTCCCATGCCTTTGGCTATCACCTCCAGCATGTAGCTTGGAGCCAGGCACTGAGTAGGCACTCCGTTGAAGTCTGCTGATCTCATAGGCTGAAAAGGAAAAAATGACAAACTTGATGACTAAATACTGGGATCAAAAGAGGGAAAGAGCTAAAGGTCATGGCAGTTTCAACCTTGGTTGGCAACTTCAAGTGAAACAAATGGTAGGAAGTATGACCAGATTGGGGTATATTTATGGGATATGAGTGTAATGGCAGACAGACTATTTCAACATACTGCTGAAACACCTGGGGTAGGAGTCTCCAGCATGTAATCAGCAGGAGCTATAATTGCAGAGCTAAAAGGAGGAAGGCATCAAGCATGGAGGCCAGGGGAGAGGTGGGCCTCATGGAATTTGGTTTACCTTTAGTAACGGAGGGCCCATATGTGCCAGGCACCAAGCCAGGGGCTGGAAGGGACAAGACGATGGGGAAAAATGTCAGCAGGATTTCTTTTTAAAGTCTTAGGCTGGATCTACAGAATTGCACCTGAGTGGAGTCAGCATGGTTAGGCTTATCTACAATAGGGAAAGCCTGGAGACAGTCTCAGTGTCATTCAGTAAGGGATGACAAAATAGATGATGGCATAGATATACACGATCAAAAAGAATAAGGCATAAACCCATGGGCTGACACACGATGATGTGAGGAGAGTAAGGTAAAAGACAGACAATGTGGAGACCTCCATTTACAGTCAGGACAGCAGTCACAGGAATAAAAAAGCATATATTCTCCCACTTGGGTTTGCTCAGCTGTCCCTAAAAAGACACACAAGAATCTGGCTGTGTGAACTGCCTTTGAAGAGAAGGGCTGGGACCAAAGGTAGGAGGGGATACTCTTTTTACCATATATTGTCTGTCACCAATTAACCTATTTGTCGTGATTAATGATTTAATAATAAATAACTACAGTAGAACCTTTTTAAGTTGACCACCCCAAAGGACTATAACAAACTGTTCAACATACGGAGGTGGTTGAACTAGGTTGAACTAGGCCATAAGGAACTAGGCCTACTGTACTGATATGCACATGTGCTGCATGTCCAGTCTATGAAAATTAGGTCAGATTAAGGAGGTGGTCAACTAAGGAGGTTCTACTGTAGTTTGTTGAGTACACTTTAATATCTCTAGCCAAAGGCTGTCTGAGCAGAAGCAAGTCTGCCCATTCCCCAAAAAGCTTATGAAAAACCTGCTGAAACATCCCTGGATGTGGTGTCCTTGGCAGGGGCTAGAAGAAATATTCCTACATTCTTCTTTGCAGAGATTCTGATGAGGTCTCAGAACATGCCTGCATCAAGACAGGTAAACATTGGTGATTATTCCCAGGACTTGGCAGTGAGAGAGTGAGTGAATGAATCCTAATGCGACCTGCCACCTCCAAAGGAGCTGGATCATGGCCACAGTCTCAACAGGGGAAGCCAGAGAACCACACCTTTCTTCAGAAAGGAAACCTACACTTCCACAAAATCTACCCAGGGTCTATTTTAGCTCTGAACCCAGAGCAAAAACATCAAGTATTATAAATAGCAAAACCAAGATTACAGTTTGACTGATTTCAGTTCTGATGTTAGGAAAGAGGTCAGATGCTAAGTCAGTTGTAAATCAAGGGGTCGAATGAAAACCACGGTGTGAACATAGTCATACAAAGTTAGGTAGTCAAAACTTTCACCTCCCCACCTTCCCCCATATTGCCTAAGTAACCAATCCCTGTGGCTTCAATTAGTAGAAAAACACTTAAGAAATTACTATTATTATTCTTTTTTTTTTTTTTTTGAGACAGAGCCTCAAGCTATCACCCTGGGTAGAGTGCCGTGGTGTCACAGCTCACAGCAACCCCAAACTCCTGGGCTTAAGCGATTCTCTTACCTCAGCCTCCCAAATACCTGGGACTACAGGTGCCACAACACCCAGCTGTTTTTTGGTTGTAGTTGTCATTGTTTGGCAGGCCCGTGCCCAGATTTGAACCCGCCAGTTCTGCTGTATGTGGCTGGCACCTTAGTCACTTGAGCTACAGGCACCACCCAACACCTGAGAAATTCTAACAAGGCTGAGAAGGAGTTTTCTGAGAGTCTACTGAAGAGAGAAGGGAAATCCTGCAGGGAAGGCGCCTTTCTTTTCGCAAATATTCAAGATAGGGCCAGGGAGGTAGGCAAGGTGCACGTGCTTACCTTTATTATGAGACATGGCGTAGAGGAGGCAGAGCACAAAAAGGGCATGGTAATCATCATCTGGGCTGTCCAGGGCATGGTACACCATATCCAGGAAGGGTCTGCAAAAGAGGAGGGGCATATGTGAACCCTGAGGCGCACATAGGTGAACACCTCCCCTCTCCCACCTGCACATGAGGTACCATCTGCTCTTGCCTCTCTCATCTTTGCACTCATTCAGGCCACCTACGTATAGTCTACTGTGTGCCCAAATGAGGCACCACAGCCGCAAAGACAAATGAGAGAGAAGCTCCTCCTACACAAAGCTCTGGTTATAAGGGAAAATGACCAAGAAGCAGACCACTTAGTCACTCAACAATCATCCACCAGGTATCCCAGACATTGGGAATAATTGATACAAAGTCCCTGTTCTTTGGCACTGCCATGCCAGTTGGCAGAAACAGAGAACAGACAGACAGCAATTCAAAGTGATGCATGTCATAAGAGAATGAAGAGAATGAGCAATGTGATAGACTGGCAACACCAGACGAGGAATGAACAACAATATGAACAAGTTCAAGAGCATGGACCATTGAGTCAGACTGTCTAGGTTCAAATTCTGATTTTGCCTCTTCTTAGCTGCAAACCTGTAGGCAAGTTACTTAAAACTTCTCCATTTCCCCACCTCTAGGACCAGAATTAGAACCTTAGGGGGTTAATTTGAGGATTCAAGGGCAATGATGTTTGAGAAGCATTTAGCACAGGCCCAGATACTGTGGAAGGTGCCAGTACTTGGGAGCAGCTATTCGATTTCTATGTTTAATATTCCAAGGGCACTTCTCCATGATTTCATATTGGCAGTCCTGTCCCAGTAATTTTTTGGACTGACTTACCCTGACTGGTAAGAATTGATAGCAAGGTCCCTCACCCCTGACACTTTGTCGACGAGATCTATACAGTGGCTGCACTATCGGATACCGTACATCTCAAATGCTACCCTTCCAAGTGAAGAGCTTGGTCAGCAAGGGCTCCTCAACACAAAATAATAGAATATGCACAGATCTGGCCCATAAGCAGGAGGCTCTGGTCCTGTGACCATCTGCAGCTGTCCCCTCTGGATGCCAGGTTGAGGCCAAGAGAGCAGAGTATGTCAATGGGTAACCACGGGTGCATTTATTTCCCTGGAAGGACACACAAGCTACTATCAACATCAGTTGCCTATGGGGAGTGAATGGGTGGGGTGGTGAAACAGGGAGACTCTTCACTATAGAACCTTTGAACAGAAACTTTTTTTGAATTTTTAACTATAAGTATCATGGATATAAAACATTAACTTGAAAGATGCAAAAGTGGTAAAAAACGTACTTGTCTTAATGTTTCAAATAAATATGTGACACACAAAATTAAAAAAAGAAACCAAAACCTTAAAAGGAACATTTATGTTTGATCAGTTGTGTTAATAGTTTTGCCACGTGTAGTGAAAAGCCTTCAGCAATAATGCTTTCTAGTTTTCTGAAAGCCTTCATGCTTTCAAACTTAAGAGCAAGATAAAGTATAAAACATTTTATTGTAAACCACCTGCTTGAGATGTGGTCTATAGTTTCATTTGAGAATAATGTTAATAACCAAGTGCCAATAGCAGCAGGAGGGTTGGGTGAACGTATCATCTTTATAGGAGGGAGTGTTACACAGCTATTAAGCATTCTCTTTACTAAGAATATAACGAAGTGAAAAAGATGGATTGGAAAAATGAAAGAATAAGAGAAGATAGATGTGGAATGATCTAAGCTACTAAGGAAGGGAGGGCAGAATTTTCTGAAAGTTGACACAGAAGAAAAAAAAAACTGGTAAGAAATAACTAAAATGGAAGTCACTTCATACTTTTCAAGAGTTTTCATTTTCTAAATGGGTATTTTCATAATATTTAAAAGTGATTTTAAGAATAGTTATTTTAAAAACCACTATTTTGGGGTGGCCCCTGTGGTTCAAAGGCATAGGGTGCTGGTCCCATATGTGGGAGGTGGTGGGTTCAAACCCATCCCCGGCCAAAAACTGCAAAAAAAACCCCAAAAAACCCTAAACCCCAGTATTTTGACTATTTCTAATTTCCTAGGCTTTATTTAAGCCTGAAGGTAGATGCTGACCATAATACATATATGGGGAATAGAACAAGAGTCTGCTTTTTCCTAAGCTGTTTCTCTTCGGGTAACAGACCAATGTCACAATCCAATCCACATCCTAGAGAACAAATGGTCACCTTCCCTCATCCTCAGCACCCTCCTGCCAGGAAATCAGAGGACAGAAGGTGTAGCAGTTTCTCAAAACTAGCAACTCTCCACCCAGGTCTTTTCTCTGGCATTCGGCCTCAGAGAAGAGCAGAGATCTGGCCCAGAGGTTCCTGGCCTACAAGTGGCCTAATTCAAGGCACCTGAATAAGCTTCTTTTATTAGCCATGTGGTTGAAGATGGCTAATAAGAAACCAAAGTTAAGAAACCATTCCAATCAACTCTAAGAGAACCCCTTTCTTTCATAAAATTCAGAAAAAAAGAAGTCATTAACCTCAATCTTCAAACACAACACTTTGGTCTACTTTTTTTTCCTGCTTTGGGAGGGTGCAGAAATACATGGGTGTTTTTCCTCCTTTAGTAAAGCTACAGTATTACCATATTATGTGAAGTATGCTCTCTGCTTCCATGTATTAGATCTAAGAAACTGGACACATCATGACAGTATTCACCTAAAAGCAATGCCCGATGTTCTATAACGCAGATACACATGTGGTTGCTTAAGCACCCTCCACTGCTAGTCACCTGTGGCTTTTCCAATTATTCATATTCTAACTAATGCTGTGCCAAGGTTTTGCCCCAGATTTGTGTTTAGAATGACTTCCTTAATTTTCAGAGCTTCAGCAGTAATTACATTTTTTGCTTCCAAGCAAAATCAAAAAGGCTTTATAAGTTATAACAACTGATAGCTCACATCAGACTGCAATGGATGTTTTACTTAACAGAAACTAAAAATGGCCCCTTGGACATCTAATAAAAATTAATTCTTTTAGATGATTGAAGTATCTCTTTGCCAAGCAAAGAGACAAACAGGATGCAGAAGGCAAATTAGTGGGCTTCAACTCTTCACTTTGAAGTGGATTAATCAATAGGACAGGCTATGTGTGTATTTCCACCATACCACCCGAAGGGTTCAGGAAGTGAATGCTTCGTAGACTGACAGAAAAACCCGGTCATGTATTTGTTAACTAACACTGAGGCAGTGCTAATCAGGAAGCTGCTGTAGGAGTCTGTGAAGTGGGGCCACTTGATAAGGAAGTAACTCCAGGATGAGGAAGCCCTCCTAACAATCCAGGCATACTTTGGAAGTGGCCTTCCGCTCATTCCTATTGTGGAGAGGTTGGTGACATGGCAAAGTTCCAGGAAATGTGGAGTGGCCAAGGTTTAAGAGGAGGTAGCTACAGCAGGCTGTCACCAAAATGAACAACTAGGCACAAAGGTGACAGTGGACAGCAGCATTAAATGGTGCCAGCTGACTCATGAGAGCAGGGCCTATCAATGGGAGAATACGTGGCAATGAATGAACCAGGCAGGGTGATCCACGCCTGGCTCCTGGGGGGACCCTTCCTGGGAGCAGCAGAGCATTTCCAGCAGCAGCCAGTGGGAAGTATGGCCACATCCTAAAGATGCAGCCCAAATACAGAGTGCTTGGGGGTGGCACTGTCTTGTCCTGGCAATCTCTTTCCAAGGGGCAAGCACTACAGTGTGGAGAAATGGCTCTGTCCACGTGCCTCTTGAGAGGAGCCATATCTCTTGAGTGGCCAGAGATTGAAGAAGCAAGGCAAGGAAAGGGGGCAGCACAATCTGGCTGGGAGATCAGGCAGGGCGGCAGCTACCTGCTCCACTGCGCACTCTCGTAGCTGGTGGCTGCAGCACTCTTCTCCTCGTCAGTGGTGTTCTGCTCCTGTACAGAGGTGCTGGCGGCCAGCTCCGAGAGCTTGCTGCGTTCCATGATCACCATCTCAATCTCTGGAAGCCAACAAGGAGACTGAGATGAGCCCAGAGAGTTTTACAGACCTACATTTATACACATGCTCATATTCAAGAATAAATATGCATAAATCACTCCTAACATGTCACTAATGTCCAAGAGTGATGATCTGAACACCAGCAACACACTGAGGGAGCAATAAGACAGAGGCCAGAACCTTTCTTTCTGTTCATCTCAGCAATACCAAGAAACCTGTCCCTGCTTTTGATAACAAAACACACGCTGCAATCATTTATCCTATTTTAAGATTTTAAGGAAATGTGTATTTTACTCTATTGATACCACATCTCCTTCCCAAGGATTTGAGTCAGCCGAGCAGATACACGGTTAGTAAACACAACCAACCAAACTCACTGATGATATACTCTCAAGTGCTTACACTTCAGAAAAGGCTCTGATGTGACCGAAGCCTCCTTTGCCACGTACAACTTCTGCAAGGCAGTGAGAAGTTAGAAACCTCGTTTTATTTTTTTGCTAATTAAATAAGGGCAACTTGTGCCAAACAACTTAAACTTGGCATACATTTTTAATTTTCAGAAAAAGTTATGAACCACCAAAGAAAAACATCTTGAATTAAAGATGGATGGTAGTTGGGTTTCATGATGTCTCCATCACAGAGGTCTCTGCCATGTGAGCGTGAACTTTCAGTCAGTCAGTCCTTGGAACTCAGAGCAGATCATTATTTAGGTCATTTCCCCCATCTTTAGGGGAGCATAATGGGAAAAAAGAAAAAGGTGATGAAAAGCGAACCTACATTTCTGTTTCTGTAAAAATGAGAATGTGTAACTTGGGCTCAGACATGGCCTCTACTAGGTCTTACCCTGGACTCATGCCAAGGCCTCCTAACTGGCCTTTGCTTACTATCTTGCAGACCTCATTTGTTCTCCACACAATCCCAAAATGATTTGGAAGAAATTAGCTCATGTCACACTTCTGTTCAAAGCTCCCAGTGCCTTCCTATCACACTCAGGATGGAATCCAGATGCCTTTCCACCTGGCCATCACCCTGGCCCCCATCTACCTCTGACCTCACCTCCTGGTTCTCTCTGTCTTGCTGGGCTTCTCACTAGCTCTTCAACAACCCGAGATAGTTTCTACCCTAGGATCTTTACACAGCATTTACGTCTGCCTGGAAGGCTTCCGCCCGGGGTGACTTCCTACCCATGTGGAGATGTCCCATTCAAAGCTCAGCTCAAATGTCCCCTCCTTGGAGACATCTTGAACACCCTCTCTACCTGTTTTTTTCTCTACTTCTTTTAAAATTATTCTAATTAAAGCTCCACAGTCACTCATATTTCATTATCTTTTCCCTGATGCCCTTTTTCTATGCAGATCAATTGTTACATTTAGTCATCATGCTTAGGCTCCTCTGGGCTGTAACAGTTCCTTAAACTTTCCTTGCTTCTTGATGACCTGGACAGTTTGAGGAGTACTAGTCAGGGATTTTGAAGAGTCCTTCAATCTGGGTTTGTCTGATGTTTTTCTGATAATTGCACTGGGGTTATGGGTTTGAGGGAAGAAGGCCACAGAGGGTAAGTATTCTTCTCATCATATCATATCAATATGGCTTATGATTGCTGATGTTAATCTTTAATACTTCACCAAGCTAATGCTAATCAGCTGTCTCCACTGAAAAGTTACTTTTTCTCCTCCTTCCACACCAAACTCCGGAAGAACGTCAGTTAGCACAGGTCACATTAAAGAATGGAGAGTTCTACCTCAAGTACCTACACAAATTATTTAGAATGGAAGATTTGTTCTCCTTCCCCCTTTACCTTGATTTTACTTCATAGCATTTACAACTACTTGGATTTTAAATTTTCTATTGCGGGCTCGGTGCCCGTAGCTCAGTGGTTAGGGTGCTGGCCGCATACACCGAGGCTGGCAGGTTCGAACCCGGCCCGGGCCTGCTAAACAACAAAAAAATAGCCAGGCGTTGTAGTGGGTGCCTATAGTCCCAGCTACTTGGGAGGCTGAGGCAAGAGAAGTAAGCTGTTGATGCCACAGCATTCTACTGAGGGCAACATAGTTAAGACTCTGTCTAAAATAAAATAAAATAAAATAGATAAATAAATAAATAAATTCTCTGTTGTGCTGTTTATTTACTGTCTGCCCTTCTCCACTACAACAGGGCCTTCATAAGAGTAGCTGTCTTGTTCTCTACTGGCTAATCCAGGTTCTGGCACAGAGAAGGTGCGTAATAGATAACGTTTTGACGGATAAATGAATGACTCATTGGTCCCAACGAGGGAAGTCTTGGCAGTATACAGTCTTGTGCTGGTATTATGGACACTACAAAAACAAAATAGATTTTTAAAAGATGAGAGGAATTAATGGATTTATGGTGGTTACAATGTGGGGAAAGGGTGGACCACAGCCCAACAGCATCTGTGACTGACATGTATAGAAAGTATTATTAAGTGGAGATGTCCCGTCTCCCCTACTCTCCCCAGACTATTAGGCACGACTTCTCTTACAGCTGCCCCCTGGCATAGAGGAATGCCCCCTCCACGTCCACATGGGCCCTGGCCCTCTACAAGGCTCACTCTCACTGGTCCCCCTTCCCTCCCAATCTGATCTGAAGTTAGACATTACAGATAGGAGTCTCCCACAGAGTAGGATCCTATCGTAAGGTGGGAGCCAGCAGACACTTTCTATGCAGTGCACAGACAAATGTTTTGTTTGCATAGTTATGTATTCATTTCACTGTGCTTTAGAAGAAAAATTATAGCTGCACAGAATACCTTTTATGGATATCACTGCATAAAATGAGGTTAAATTTCAGGAAAAAAAAAAAAAGTGAGTCAACTCAAAGAAACCTATCAAGTAAATGGCAGTTCATGTAGTACTCTGTTACAGCAGAGCAGGGAGACAGTGTGGACCGCTGTAAGAACCATCATTCTTTCACTGCATTTTCTCTCACTAACCTCTTCCAGGTGCCCATTTGCCCTTCCAGCTTCCCTAGTCTTCCCCAAGGTGGATATAGACACCTCACTGGGTATGCAAGATGTAGTAGAACTTTTACTTTTAACTCCTCTCATCTTTTAAAAATCTATTTTGTTTCATACTGTCCATAACACTAGTACAACACAAATATGTATAATTTATAATAAATAAATGTGTATGTATTTGGGAGATGCATGCTTAACATTTGCATGTATTTGCTTATTTGTGTTTGCTGATGAGTTGTACCTTCAGGTGTCAAAGACACCTGAAGACCCCTGATCAAGCCTATGAAGCCAGCCTCCCCCTTACCTCCTGGCCTCGGGTCTCTGCCCTGTGATCACAGGTGCACCTCCCCTGTGGCTGCTAGTTCCCCTTTCCAGGCACAGCTATGCCCCTCCCTGGCTGAGAAGAAACTCATTTCTGAGACTCCCTAAAGTTACAGGGCCAAGCCCTAGCACCTCAGACTGCAGGCCAAGTTTACGGAGACAAGGTTGTCCCCTTTCTGGCTTTTTAATATCCCTGGACGCTATCAGAATCTGGAGCAGAGAAGGAGTTACAGATAATCCAGTCAAGTGCTCATCTAATGATTTAAGCAACTGAAACAACTGATTTTCTTTCTTCCTTCCTTTCCCTCCCTTTCCTCCCTTCCCTTCCCTTCTTTTCCTTTCCTCTCCTTTTCCCTTCCCTCACCCCCCACTTTCAGATCCAGGATCTTGCTCTTTTGCCCAGGCAATAGCAGCATCATTATAGCTCATAGCAAACTCAAAGTCCTGGGCTCAAGTGGTCCTCTTGATTCAGCCTCCTAATAGCTAGGACTATAGGTGTATAAGTGCCTGGCTAATATTTCCATTTTTTGTAGAAATTGGGTATTGCTTTTGCTCAGGCTGGTCTTGAACTCCTGACCTCAAGCAATCTCCCAGAGTGCTAGGATTATAAGTACTAGCCACCACAGCCAGTGGGCCTGAGTATTAATTTTGAATGACAACCTTTTGGGTACCCTACACAGTAAACAGATAAGGCCAGAGCTGCTCTAGGTAAAGGATGGTGGGTACCAAACATCTCTGACTACTCAACAGAGCTCCTTTCTGGAATTCTGGGCCTTCACATAAAACTACCTGAAAGCGACTGGTTTGGTCTACCCTGGATAATGGTGTATGAGAAAATAGAAACCATGAAGTACAGGGACTCTCAATACAGCTGCGAATGCAGCACGGAAACAGCACTATTCCCCTTCCCCATGTCCTGCCCTGGTGTAGGACCAGGCCCATAAGGGCCTCCCTACACAGAATGAAGTTTACCAACTTTACTCATCCAGCCAGCACATTGTGGGACGAGCGCTTTCACTTAATTCTCTAGATGGACATAGATCAGTTCTTGTAATGTCAAAACACAAACAGTCCTTTAAAGTACTGCTTCTTACCTAGAGTCTGGCAACTGCCTGGAACTGTATGGAAAATGCTCATGGGACTGGGTGTAATGGGGGGTTGGTTTCTAGGGAAAAGTTCTCCCAGGATTCTCACCACACTCAAATGGATTTTACAGCCATCTGTAAAAGCGGACACCAAAGAGGATTTGACCTTTCCTGATGACTCAGAGTCATAGTGAACCCCTCTTTTGTGCCATACCAGCACACTGGCATCCTGCGCTGCTTCTGGACCCCCACTCCTTTTGTCCCTGCTGACACTGTGTGTCCTCAGCATGGCCTACCTTCCCTACCAGGGTACATGTACCATGCTGCGGACACCAGGGAAGGAAGCTCAGTGGGCTCACATGGACACTGATGGTCACTGAGTTGCGACTCAGGCTCTGATGATGGGGATTCTTGGGGGCTTTCGCTGAACCCCAGTTGTTATACTATGAGCCACTTCTCCACACCAACCAGGTCTCCATTTTGGATTTGAAAGGGACTGTGGCAATGATTTAGCCTCGTTTTGCTCAAACTTCACTCATTTGACTTTATGATTTTTGTCATGTCTGTTGTTGCTAGTACTATTCGTTATTTATTTAATAATTTTATTTGAACCATTTTACTTTTGTGCCCACTTAAATATGGCTTAAAAGAAAAGTTTAAATTACTATCACATCCTTCAATCTAGCAGTCCACTTGTGTGTACTTATCTGGAAGATAAAAGTACAAGCATGAGGGTATTCACTGCAGTGTTATCTATAACCGCAAAATACTGGAAACTACCTAAATGTCCAAGCATAAGAGATTGGTTGAATGAACCATGGTGCATACACACAGTGCAGCTATAAAAAGCAATGAGGAAGATCACTGATTATGGAGTAATTTCCAGAGATACTGCTAAGTGAAAGAGCAAGACGCCAAAGAACATATAGACTATGCTACCCTATGTGCAAGAAAGAAAGGAAAAGAAAATACATGTGAATCTGATTATTTTTACAAAAAGAAAACAAGGAAAGATATTCCCAAAGACAATCAGGCTGATAATCTATGAGAGATGGTGGGAAGGAGGTGGAAGAGATTGAAGGGGCTGCTTCTTTGAACACATCTTTTTATACAGTTTTAAGTTTGATAAATAGCTTATGAACACAACACAGCAGGTCTTCTAAAAACATCATTGCATTCAATGTTATTTCATTATAACACTGATGAGGGGAAAAAAATTAATTCTTGGCTGGGCCCAATGTCTATGTGGAGTTTGCACATTTTTCCCATCTCTGTAGGGTTCCTCCCAAGGCCTAAAGCTTGCACATTGGGTTAACTGGTGTGTCTACACAGTCCCAGTCTGAGTGTGCCCAGTGCTGGAATGGCATCCAGTCCAGGGTTGGTTCCCGCCTGACACCCTGAGCTATCAGAATAGACTCTGGTCATAAGAGAGCCTGAACCGGAATAAGTGGGTTGGAAAATGAATGAATAAATGAATATAAATGATGGCCAAATAAAAATTCATAAAGTAGAAAATAATCATACAAATGCATGACAATAAACAATGCAGTATCAGTGTACTCAAGAGCCCACCATATTTGCGATTATTTTTTAACTATGTGGTGATAGGAGATGCTTCAGACAATTTTCCCTTTGCAAACATGTATTTGTTGATTTAACACACCATCACTATGACCACTGTTGTTCACTGATTCAACAAAAACTGGGTAAATAATTACCTTACTTGTCCTTACTAATCTTTCTTAAATGTATATACATGTGCATATTCATGTGTATTTTAAGTGTTTAATATTGGGTCTTTACTTAGAAGTTTAGTGATGTTTTTGTGTCCAGAGTATGCCATAGGAACTTAATTCCTCTTTATACCAATTAGCCTGTGGTAAAACTGGCTTCTTTATACATTGTTTCCCTTAAGTTGTACTTTCTAGGAGCCCATTGATGATATCAAAGAAGGACTTACTATACTTGACTATATTCCCTCAGTTTGGGGATAGGTAAAGTATTGGGGTAGATGTGGGGGAGGAAGAACTGCAAATATATCTTGAACTCTTTGTTTACTAAACAATAAACAATTCTGAGTGGAACAATTCTGAAGCTCTTTTAGTTGTATTATAGGGTTGAGCAAATATTAATAAATGTGTTGATGCTATTAGGAACAAGGGCTCTTACGTGGCAAAGGAGACATATACATTTGGATTGGGGAGGACAAGGAAAAACTCTATAAATTGGTTGGAATCAGAGGTACAGTATGAACTCACTATTTCTAAAATAGGCATATGTATGCATGTGCAATATGTACTTAGTGTATATATACACATATTTCTACCTTTGTCCACTGAATGGAACTGAACAGCAGACATCCCAATAGCAACAGCACATTCAGTGCCCAGATCTTGGTTTCTATTGCCATTGCCCACAAAAAGGAACCAGCGCTTTGCAGAGAAATTGCAAATTCCAGGGATTGGCAGAGCAGGTATGAGGTAAACACAGAATACCCTGTTATATCAGAAAGTAAATGTAATGGACAGCTTGAAAAAATGGTGGAGGCTTATCACGAGGATAGAACAGTCAGCTTACAAGGGTTCCCAAAGGCCAACTCTGAGACAATTTGAGCACCATAATAATTAAATGCAGCAATAAAATACAAACCTTTAAAAAACTGCAATCCATGAGTCCACGTCAATAAGATAAATAAATAAGTGAAAAGAAAGGAGGGCTCTCACTCAGAATTCCGAGGTCTGACTTTTAACCATGAAAAGAACACTAATATTGGAAAGTCAGCAGTCTGTGACCATCACAGGCTGGGCTCATCAGTGAAAGCCAAATTGAAGGGGGGCGTTCATTGAGGCACAGGGTATCTGCATGATCTCAAAGTGTCTATCTTCCCATGGACTCCTTATTAGTTGTGAAGAGAAAAAAAAAGTAGTTATACAGAGGAGAAACTGGGTAGCATCTTAACCAGGTGACCAAATGAACATCACCCAGTTAGGACAGAAGGACATCATGTGCCTTCCAGTGTGGCACCCTGAGAAAGACATGACATCACCAATATTCTAGCCAAGAATGCACAGCCTCAGTCTAATCTTCATGACACATCAGACAGAGACAAAATGGGGAGTGTTTTGTAGAACAAAGGTGAAGGAGGTTCCGTATTCTTTAAAAAAAAGTCAACATCATAAAAGAGAAAGCAAGGCTGTGGAAGTGTTCCAAAGTAAAGGAACCTGGAGACATGACAACTGAAGGTACCATCCAAGCCTGGACTGGCTCTTGCACTGGAGGGGAGAATATGCTAGAAAGGACATTATTAGACTGATAAGGACAACTGGAACATGAACAACAGGAAAGTACTCCGCAGATGAGCCAGTATCCTGCACTGTGGCCACAAACGAGAACACTTAGCAAATACACACTGGAGCTTTAGAAGGAGACGGGGGTGACAGACGCGGCTTACCTTACTCCTCCCCAAAGTGTTTATGTATGTGGGAGTTGTGTGTGTAGAGAGAGAAAACACAAATAGAAAAGCAAAAGGCATAAAATGTTATAGGGACAGGGTGTAAAGAGGTAAATGGGTGTGCTTTATACTATTTTTGTTTATGCAACTTTCTGTAAATTTGAAATTATTTTCAAGTAAAAAGTTCAAGAAATTACTACTATAAGCATAAAACCAGTATAAGTAGAAAGCAATTATAAAAAAATATACATGATGAATAAACAAAAAGGTGCCAATGCCTATAGCATGCATGTAGAAAGGGAGACTGACAAATATCAGGGAGGTATTTAAAGACCTGCCACACCAAATATGGAGCCCCCTGCCCTCCCCCACCTGGAGATTATCACTCCAAATAGGAGCTTCCTCATTACATCCTTCAAGGCCCTCTCTGCATTACCTAAAAACCATCTCCATATCCTGCAGTGGGGGACATGATGACCACAGAGGGACTGGGTGGGAGGCCCTGTCTCAGGGTGCCCTGGGCTCTTCTCCCTGCACTGCCAGTTTGCTGCATCATGAAAACAAGCACCTGCATAGTCTCGGTTCCCATGCTGCGTGCCATGGCCCCTAATCTCCAATACTCCAGCACCTAGCCTGCACCCTGCTACACAACCCAAGTCTCCAGTCTCCGGGAGTCAAGTAAGATGCTCATAATCCCACAGCCTGTGATGCTACAAAACTGGGATCAGGAAACCAAATGTCCAAATCTTCTTGCTTCAGTGGCCCCACCCAGGCCCTCCATAGCCTCTATCATTTCGGCAAAGGCCTCAAAGGTGGGAAAGGATTTGTATATCCACGTTCATAGCAACACTATTCACAACAGCTGAAAGTGGAAGCAATCCAAATGCCACCAATAGAGGAATGGATAGGAAAATACGGTCTATCCCTATTGGAATTATGGAATTATTATTCAGCCTTAAAAAGGAAGGAAAGTCTGTTACATGTTACACCATAGAGGAGCCCTAATGATGTCATGCTGGGAGCCGAGCCAGGCACAAAAAGAAATGCTGTGTAACTCCACTTAAATAAGGTACCTAGAGTCAAATCCATGAAGACAGAGTGTAGACTGGGAGTTTCAGAGGAGAGGAGGGAATGGAGAGTTGTTTAGTGGGCAGAGCTTCAGTTTTGCAAGATAAAAAGAGATGGATGGTGATGATGGGTGTATAGCAGTATGAAGTACTTAACACTTCTGAACTCTGCCCTTAAAAATGGTTCAAATGGTAAATTTTGCGTGATTTGTATTTTACCACAATTTTTTTTTTTAAAGGTAGAAAAGGCCACATCTTCCTACTTGTCCAGGCAGTGGCTATGCTAAGAGCTGGTGCAGCCCACAAGAGGCCTGAGAATCGTCACCTTCTACCTCTTGATATGGCAATACTGGCCAAATCCTTGAGCTTCCCCAATATACTAATTTTTCAGATAACAGTAATAATTCATCAGCTTGCCTGGGATAATGTCCATTCTAATCTTATTAATATTTGGTAAGTGAAGTGCTTTTCAGGGAAATGGCAGGCATGACCTCTCAATAGTCTTTGACTTTACAATTTCAAGGATTTTCTGAACTGCCCTCTGTGTTCCATATTCCAGCAATCAGCAAGGACAGATGATAAAAAGAGGGGAAAAGGAGAATAAAAGGCCTTCAAAAGGCTAAGGGAAGGAGGTAAGATGACACTGTTGCTAGTTCCCTTGGAAATAAGGGCAGGCCTGCATGCTATTGGCTGGCTTTGGAGCCAAATTTCAAGAAATGAACTACCCCTGGCAATGACAGAGTGTGTGTACTGAGTATTGGGGGTGCCCCTTCCTTTGTTTTTTATTATCTGCTACTGGACAGTAGGAGACTGAATTCAGGATGGTTTTCTGGGAAGTTGCTCTTCAGAGGATTTGTCCTAATTCACCTTCAATCTTCCTCCCTATCCTAGTTAAGCCCATTTGAAAATCTGGCAGTCCCACATCTCTCTGCAGTGCCTGAGCCTGCCAACCATTCTCCTCCTTCTCTTTCCATGATTTCACACACACACACATTTACATATTATAGTAATTAACAGAGAATGGGCCCCCCTGGAAACTTGCCAGGGTGCCCAAGTACAGTCTACCCCACCCCATGCCTTACTCTACCCTCCACCTTCCAGGGTTCCCATTCTTTGCTCCCATGTCACATGCTCAACACTGCAGCACTGACGTCCTCCCTTGTGACGTCCTAAAGTTTGGGCATTAATGCCACATTCAAATCAGGTCTCACTCTACAGGTAGAGAAGCACAGAGAGAACAATGAATTTCCCAGAGTCACGCAGCTGCGACTGGGATTCAGGTCCAATCCCCAGTCAGTCTCTGGTTTGCTCCAATCAGAACACTGCCAGGCGTGGGTCCGGATTTGGTTTTATAAGAACTGGAAATGAGGCCAGGTTACATTTCGTTTCAAAAGAAATTTTTAAAAAAAGCAGCAATGCTGGGGCTCTCAACTCCCAAGTACTCCTCAAATCCCAGTTAACCTGCCTGGCAGGTTCAGAGTCCTGTTGCTTCCACTCCATGCCCTTGCTGGAATCCCAAGAAAGGAACAGGCTTTGAAGGTCAGGCTGTACAATTAATGCCTTTTTCCACAGGCAAAAAATAATAGTCCAGCCCTATTTTTCAAAGAGTTCAAACAATTCAATCTCTTGTCTTAGATCTACTTATTAAGTTACTGCTCTACGTAAATACAAAAAGAGATGACTGTCCTTCCAGTCTGAAGAGCTAGCTAAGAAATGAGCATGCTGAGGCTTCCTGGGCAAAGTGAATGCTTATTTCACTACAGGGACAACACCATCCCTCCTCTTCCTTTTGGTATTTAATTTCTAAAAATTTAGGGGTCCTATGATTTCTTGGTTTCAGAATGAGTTGCTTATCACTTGGGACCCAAGGCAGAGCAAATTTCTTTGCAAACTGGGGATGGGAGTGGAGGGTCTGGGTGCACATTCATCTCACACAGTTTCCTCGTCTGGGCTTCAATGTGGAGGAGGTGTGAATTCTGGGTGCATTTGTAAAAAAAAAACAAAACAAAAAAACACACACATTAATGCCACATTCAAATCAGGTCACAGCAAAACTGTGCCTTGTGACCACATGCCATTTTTATGCCTGTGTCTTACCCAACTTTCAAGTAAAGATTTCACTACTAAAATGGGGGTGGCAGGTTATGCAGCAGGGAACCAGTGCCAATATTTCTTTCCTTATGAAGTACCTGTGTCTGCTTGTTATAAGTAGGCTGTTAACAAGCCTCTAGAGTTAGGGATACCAAAAGCGCTTGCTAGAGAAAAAATAATATGAAGAAGAAAACAGCCATATGTCTACCTCAAATTAGGAAGGGAGAAGATGGCCCTGAGTGAGATGGGGAATACCCAGAAACACTGTGGCTTTCTGGGGTTGAATCTGTTATCTCTGCGGGCCCAGCATCCATGCCCCCACTTCAGATAAACACACCTCATATTATATGAGGAAGCCACCATGGGGTAGACTCATCTCTCAGGCTAGAATGTCTTTGGGGTGTGGGGGTGGGGAGAGGACCCAAGCCAGGCCCACAGGCTCCACATGCATTAGCCCCAGCGCTTCAGCTGCAGCCACTGGTAAGGAGAGGTTTCCTCTCCACTGGGTGGCGAAGCTAGCAGGATGCAAGCCTATAGCTGCACCTGGGCCCAGACCCACCCGAGCGTCTCAAGAACATAAATAATAAGGACACTTTTTGCTTAAGCCACTCTGAGTTGAATTTCTAAATCTTGCGACCACAAGATCAACCAATGCACCTTCATTTAAAACAAAAGTCATCACATGAATTATATTTTCTATAATCATAGTTTCCAGATGGGGAAAATGAGGTCCTGCGTTTAAGGACACCATCCACCAACCATGTGAGGCATATAATAAACCTGGATGCTGAGACAGATCCCATCTACACTATTTCCCTGGTTTACAACATGAATGAGAACATGTGACGATGCCCTTCCAAGGCACAGGAATTAACCGCTGCAGTTTTACCCAAACACAAACATAATCCAGGGAGAAAACACACACCAACCATACCTTCAAACATGAGAATAATTAAGAGAGAAATATACAATTCAAAAAGCTCCAGAATACAACTGCTGTTTCCCAGCAGGACTGGTCCATGAAAGTTTATTTCTTTACTGTGAGCCAAGTAGGAAGATGACAGGCCCATCATGAATGACTGATTAATTGAATGATTAATATATTCAAATTAGGCACCAAAACTGCCAAGACGGTCACTGAAGAGCCACATTTGACCAAGCTCTGAAGTCACCACCAACCGTCTCAGCAAGGCTTCTGGGGAGATTCCTGGGTCCTATCTGGCACAATCAGGCTGAGTAACTCCTTGCTTTTGCTGGTTGATGATAATTCCTCCCCCATGCCCTGCACAGGGCACCTGGGTTCAGCATGCAGGAGCCTCCACTCCACTACAAGCAGTCCAAGGTGAAATGGCAGCCTTCCCCAGCTGGCCTGAAGCCCCTGTACTCTGGGATTGGACCACCCAGCTGACTAATTTGACTGTGATTTTGGGCCCAAGCCTGCCCTGTCCACACCACTGTTAGTCATGGCTAAGGCCTTGTTAGAGAGCATCCCTTAAAAGGACTGGAACAAAAGAGGTAGCATTTTTCCAAAACAAAATGGAAAGAACACAGTGTACAAAATGAGGTAAAGATGTCCATTTTCCCCCAGTGTGGCTATAGGACAGCTAGGCCTAGGTATAGGCAGACCGTTTTCTATGTATTAACAACTACAAGAAAAAATTGAAATCACCCAAATAACCAAGTAGGCATGGCCTACCTTGTGTTTTCTCCTCACTTTCCCACCAAAGTGTTATTTGTTGGCAAAGGTTTCCCAGGCCAAAAAAAGAATTCCTAAACAAAAAGGTTCACTATGCACGCCGAATAGAAATGAAAGTAGGCTGGAGATCTCAGCCTTTAAAAAGAGGACCAGTTGGCACCAGAGAGACATCTTGATTATACTTACCAAAATATGATCGTTGTATTCACTGATAACTGCCAAGAATATCATGATGGGGCTAGTAGGGTGGGGGTGGAGATATGTTCTGGCTGCAGAATTGCAGGCAACTCCCAAAGGCGAATGAGTTCCTGCTCACTGATCCAGTGAGTGGCTCTGTTACAGCAGCTTTAGATACCCTGGCCTGGGTGCTCACACAGTCCAGGGCTGGCTGGGTAGAGGTAGCTTTAGAGCAGCCACTGCAAGCCCAAGAGAATGGCTCATGGGAAGTTCTCCCCACATCCACATCAAACTGTACCCAGGCTGCTGAGAAGAGGCTGAGTTCACGCCAGGAAGGTTGGCTGGACCTTCTCTCCAGTGAGCAAACTTCTACCAAGTATCAAACTCCCCATCATCGCCCCCCAGCCCCCATGCCCGGGGCCACAGCCAAAGACCCCGTTTGTGTGGCCGTGAGCCTGGTCCATGACACAAGCAACTGGACTGTTCAAGTTTGCTTAATCCCAGAAGAAATGCTATTCAGTTCAAGGTTTTAGCTTCTAAACAAGAGGGAGGTGGAAAATCAACCAGAATCATTCCCAAGGGCAAAAAGAGGAATGATTCCGCTTATCAAACATATATGTACCACATACAAGTGGGCCTCATTATAAATACAGGACTTTAAAAAAAATCTTACTGTAAGAGTGAAAGGGATTATATCAGATCACCTGATTCTCCACCTAAACATACTCATTCTCACTAAGCACAAACCCCCTTTCTTCCCTTAAAATGCTGGATACAACTCATAATTCTGGAGTATCAGGAAAAATTACAACAGCAGTAAGGATGAAGAGGACAATAATAACAGTGATCGTAGGAGCAATAACAAACACGACAAGGCACTTAACGTGGGTTAGGTACTATTCTGAGCACATTACACAAATTTATTCATTTAACTCTAGTAATGACACATAAAGTAGGTATTATTTGTTATCCTCTTTTCACAGATGAGGAAACCCAGGCACAGGTTTATGAGTATGAAACCTGGCTCCAGTTCACCCACTGGATGAAGGCATGACTAGTACCAGTTCTGTGTGGGACAAACAGCCCACAGCGGCATCCAAATCGCTGGTTGTCTAGAATGAGGTACGCCAGTGTCAGGAATGAACAGAGGCACCAACTGAACACACATGAGTGGCCAGAAGTTAGGAAGGGAGGACACAGACAGCAGCCTCGCTCTTGGGCAGGCTGGCAACATGGGAGCAGGGCAGTGTCCATGAGTTCACTCACCTTCATTCTCCCCACTCGTCTTGACGCCTTTGGAACCACCCTCTATACCTTTAGCCTTCTCAGCATCTTCTTGGGCGTCCTCAGCAGGCCCTTTCTCCTCATCTTCTTCCTCCCCAACATTTTTGTAGTTTGGTCTCTTCTGCACCCGCCTCTTGCCCTTGTGCTTATTCATCTCAAGGGATCGCTCCAGTGTTTCAGTGGGTTTAATGAAGCATCGAATGCTGGGCTTAGCCTAGGGAAGTTGAACAAAACAGGTGAATCTGAGTGCTGGACCATCCTAGGAAATAATCCCCAAAACAATAAGTGCTACTTCTTAATCTATTATTATGCCTACTATCAACACCACATTATCAAATAATCAAAAAAATAATGCCCAGTAACATTTATTGCCCACAGTCCTAAGTCAGAAATGCTGCACTTTACTAATAGAGCCCTATGCTCCCGATATGTCAGTTGTTTGCATAAGAAAAACTTTTGATAAACATTTTTATGGTACTAAGTGCCAGATGTTACCCTGAGTGCCCTGACTATATTATCTCACTTAAACATTGCAGCAACCTCAGGAGATACTCCTGTGTCATCCTCATTTTCCTGATAAAGAAAGGAAAGCTCAGAGACATTAAATCATCTATCTGCCCAAGGTCACACAGACAGGAGATGGCAGAGCTGGGATTCAAAACCATATGTGTCTTAGCCACAACACATCAATATTACTGTTAATTTCAACTTTAAAAAGAAACCATGTATGACACAGGAAATGGAACACACATGTGCCTTGTTATTATAAAAATAAATAACTAAAAAGAAAAAACAAGGTATACCGGGTGTAGTCAATGCTGGCTTTCTTCAGAAAGGGAGGCTGGCAAGTATCAGCAATGAGTCAAAGATCAGCTTGCCCCAAAGGAAGATTTTCCCCAGAAAAGTCAAAATTTTCCCCAAGGGAAATATTTAAAAGCCTTTTTCACCTGTTCCTGTCTCATGTTGCTATATCTCAGTCTTCATAACAACCATGCCATGATACACAGGAATTATTAATCTCATTTTACAGTTGAGAAAATAGAGGCATAGAAGGGATAAGTCCAACATTACAGGTCAGAATTCCTGTAGGAATTCCTGCAGGTCAGAATTTGAACTGGAGCCTGCTCATCTCCAAAGCCCAAGTTTTTCCTAAAATAATAGAGTTTCACCAGGAGTCAAGCTCAGCTCCATATTTAGTATTCTTTAAAGAGTGCAATTATATATACTGCAAATGGACCAAGTCTAGAATGGAACAAATGGATCAGGTCTAGAATGGAGCAAAAGGCAAAAAAAACTGTTTTGGCAGGATTTTGATGAAAGTGCTTTTCTCTTTCCAGAGTGTGGACAATGTTCAGACATCATTTGTCATAAAAAAAAAAAAAAGTTTTAAAATATACTTTTCCATTATCTTGATATGGATTATCCATTTTCTGATTTTACCCAAACAACCACCAATTATACTCTGGGGTCCACCATACCTTACCAATAAGTGGAATGTACTCAAGGAACACAGATTAATTTCAATAACGCTCAAAACAAAACTCAATTGAAAGCTAAATTAGCATCTAAATCTAAACATTAATTTTTATTTACCCACTTTGGATTATTCAACCACAAAAATGACAGATAAATTCAGCCATGATTCTACTATCCAGGAAACCCAGATTGTGTATTACAGACGTCAACAACCAAGAGCCCAGAGGTAGGAGCCTTCTGAGTACAGACGACTTGACAGATGGCATCCATCAAAGCACACTTAGGCTCTGTGCTGTGTGAGCAAATGCAGCCCTGTGCAACCTCCTCCTCTTCTCTTGAAGGACTTGAGCCTGGGTTAGGCTCCCAAAATAAGGGGACTCACATCCTCTCATTATCACCTACTCCCAGGGAATTAGACCATGCTACACAGCAATCAAAACATTTGAAACAAAAAATCAAGGCCAAACATAGAGCAAATCTATCCTAATTAGAAATTATGAGAAGAAATCCACACAAATAGAGCTCCTGAAGCTTGAGATCAGTGGTTCTCAACCTGTGGGTCGCGACCCATAGGAACTGTGGGTTGAGGCATTAGGAAGATTGAAAACCACTGCTCTAGATGAACTTCGAGGTACAGAACAATTGGCAGAACTTTGGAAAGTGAAACAAGTGCTTGGGGCCCAGGGCCAGCCAGTGTGGTCTGACTCTCAGCCCAGCTGGACCTTTCACCGGCTGTGGGGCCTCTCTGAGCCTCAGGTTCCTTGTCTAAAACAAAGTGAGAGTAATTCTGCCCTCTTAGAACCAAAAGAAATTATGGATATAAAGGTTCTTTAGAGCCTAGTGAAACAGTAAGCATTCTGTTACAAAGGTTATCTTCTTTTCTCTATCTGCTTCCAAAAAAGACAGACAGAAAGAAAAATTAACTATAAAATGAATTTAAAAACTTTCCAAAGGGATCTGCTTTTCTCAATGATCAGGTGCTTGGCCGGGAGGCATACTTACTGGGAATTTTCAAACCTTTAAAATGTAACCGTTCAGTAAACAGCTGGAAATAACCTAAATGCCCATTGACAGGAGAGTGGTTAGATAATTATGGTCTGTTTGTGCACACAGAGGGAATCCACATAGATGTTAAAAAAACTGAGGTCTTTTTATTCCCAAGCATAATGATGCAGCACCAGGATGAAAAAAGGAGAACAGATCACACAGTAGGTCCCTTTCAGATAAAGCTTTTCAAAGGCTACACATGATAGCATAAACATGACTTTTCCTGGAAAGATGTGTAGGAATTGGCATTTCATTTTTGAGGAACCAAAACAAGTAGGGACACTGCATGTGTACCCACGTGAGCACATTCATGGTTTTTCATTTTATTCCCTTCCATTTGGTTTAAAATTTCTAGTCACATACACCTGTGAATGTTAGGTAAAAAATTGAACAGGTATCATTTGGACATTGGGGTTATGGACTACTTTCGCTTACTTTTATTCTTTTATACTTACAAAAAAAACTGATTTTTTTTTTTTTTTTTTTCCTCAAACACCACCATTAGCTCAGAGAAGCTCTTAGATTAGCTGGAAGTGGGTGGAGATTTGTGACCATCCCTGCTGCTCTAGTCACAATCATTCTGGCTGTCAGCCTCTCAAGAATCTCACGTTTCGTGGATGTTCTGAGGTGTTCCAGACTGAAGACCCTGAGGAGAAGTATCTCTGTCCCTTTTCTCCCCACTGTGCTCTCAACAATAACCCACAGGACCTAGAGCAGAGCAGGGGCTTCAGTGACCTCATGGTTGCAGGAGTGAGTGCCTGCAGGAAACAGCATCCAAAGTAAAAGACACAACAACAGAAAAGAAGGAAAAATGCCACATTGGACTTAGCACAATTAAAAAGTTCAAGGAAATAGGAAAAGTCCACTTTAGAATAAAAAATCTGAAGGCTGTTGGGTTTATCTTCACATAAAGGAAGTATACAACACATATCCAGAGAAAAGTATTCTGCAAAGTCTACATTTCCCAAATACCTTAAGTTCAGGATTTCCCAGGACTAAGCTCCCACTGCCCTCCTCATCAGCTGTAGTGCTTCTGCCAGGCACCAGACAAGAAAACTCGGGGGCCTTGAGGTCTCAGGGCTGGACACTGAGCTGCCTTTCATAGTCAAGATCAGCTGAGGGCCAGCAACGGGACCAGGGGTGCCTCCCAGGCCTACCTACTTCCTAAAGGGTCTGCACCTGGCTGCTGATCCATGAAACTTCTATCAACCCTTCACTCCTCCACCTAAGGCTTTGGTCCTTGCTTTTTAAGAAGCCAGTACTCCAGGGAAGGCAACTTCCCCAGGGTTAGCAATGACTAAGACTTCTCAGGGTCTGAGGGGATTGGAATACAGGCTCTGCAAGGGCAGTAACGTGGGTCAGGAGAGAGGTCAGAAGTAAGCAAGGGCCAGTGCCTGAGAGAGGAAGATGAGGCACATCTCTGAGGAGATAGACATCAAACAGGGTGCTCTCCACTGGGTCTGGGAGCGGCAGCTTACAGAGGCCTGGACATGGGCCTGCACATGAGAAAGCCAAGCTGTAAGCAGTGAGTCAGATACATTCCTCTTTCCTCATATATTTTTTGCTCGTTAGTGTATTTCTTGAGCTGTTTTCATATTGTTTCTTTCCTTTCTATGAAATTTTTTTTTTAAACTTGGGACCACCAAGTTGTAAAGATGTATGTTTTACCTGACAGTTAATGCCACAGGTATACTGTCAAGTTGAGAAGAGATGAATCAATAACTTGTATTTGTTTTAAAAATTAAATTAATCCTTGATAAAAGTTGCTTTTTTTTTTTTAGGAGTTAGTTCTTGACCACTAGTTTGATGTGATCTCAATTTTGGGTGACCTGTTTCACCAGCAGGCCTGTTACTCTCCATGATTAACTGTGTAAGTGCTTAAAATGGAATAAATTGCTTTTCTACATTAAAAAAAAACAAAAAAAAAACAACTATAGAACTGAAACATGCATATATACAGCTATCATGTATTCCTGCATTGATATTTACATGAGAATACACAGAGAAAGGTCTGGAAGGATACATAAACTGAAAACAGTGGTTCCCTCTGAGGAAGACACAGAGGTTGGCGAACTTTCATTTTCTGCTCTATCTGATTCTATATCATTTGGTTGTTTTGCCCCCAAGAAAGTATTGCCAATGTCATTTAAATGTAAAAAAATACCTTTTAAAGATGTATTTAATGTCATTGTACTATACACTTAGAAATAGTTAAGATGGTAACCACAATGAAAAACAAGCCCCAAAACTTTAAAAAGGTCCCTTTTGAAGTAAAAATGGTGACTACCAGGAGTGGTTTAGTATGGGGGAACTGGTGATAGACTGGGGAGGGGTGTGTGGGATGCTAGGAATGTTTTCTATCTTCACCAAATTATACATGAATATAATCATGTACAAAATTCTCAAGCACTACATCTACGATTGCAACACTTTTATGTTCTTCATTTATGCTAGTCCTCAATTTAAAACAATTGTTGTTTCTCAGCATGTTGCTGGAAAATTCTTGTTTCGATCTGCCTAAAGAAAAAAATACATTTGAGGAAGATCAGATCAAGGGAGGGTGAATGGTGGGATCACACCCTTGGTGCATAATGCAAGGGTACATGTCAGATCTATTAGTATAGAGTATAAATGTCTTAACACAATAATTAAGTAAAGAAGATGAGGTATATATTAACCAGTGTGATGTAAGCGTTCCTAATTCTATATGAAATCAGCACATTGTACCTCATAAACGCATTAATGTAAACATGATCTATGTGTTTATGATTTAACAAAAAATAAAAATAAAAAATAGAAAAAATACATTTTCTATATAAAGAAGCATTTAAAAAATAATTATAAAGGTAGATTAAAAATTGTGAAATATAAAATCATAGGAATAAACATTGGAACACAGGAATGCTATTGACACTTTCTGAGATTATGTGGATTCATTTTACTGTTAAAAGATATAATTGAGGGCAATTAATGGGATCACACCTACGGTGCATCTTACAGGGTACTGGTGAAACTTATTAAATGTAGAGTATCAATGTCTTTACATAGTGATCAAGAAAATGCCATGAAGGCTATCTCTAACAGTACGATCAAAATATTTCTGATTGTGTATGAAGCACATTCTGACCTATGATTGCACTGATGTACACAATTATGATTTAATAAAATTATTTAAAAAAAAACAAAGACCATCTGATTCTCTCAATTTATGCAGAAAAAGCCTTTGATAATATCCAGCATCCTTTCAGGATCAGAATTCTTAAGAAAATAGGCATAGGAGGGACATTTCTTAAACTAATAGAAACCATCTACAGCAAACCCACAGCCAATATCACCTTGAATGGTATAAAATTGAAAACATTTCCACTCAGATCAGGAATAAGGCAAGGATGCTCACTGTTTCCACTGCTATTCAACATAGTAATGGAAGTCTTAGCCATTGCAATCAGGCCAGAGAAGGCTATCAAGGGTATCCAAATAGGGTCAAAGGAGATCAAACTCTCACTCTTCACTGATGATATGATCCTATACCTGAATAATCCCAGGGACTCAACTTCAAAACTGTTAGAAGTGATCAAGGAATACAGCAGTGTCTCAGGACACAAAATCAGTACTTATATCAGTAGCTTCTATATATATATACGCCAACAATAGTCAAGCTGAAAAAACAATCAAGGACTCTATCCCTTTGACAATAGTGCCAAAGAAGATGAAATATTTGGGAATTTACCTAACAAAGGACGTGAGAGACCTCTATAAGGAGAACTATGAAACTATGAATCCCGGTCCCTGGGATTTTTCAGGTATAAGATGTTAACAAATGGAAAAACATACCATGCTCATGGCTGGGAAGAATCAACATTGTTAAAATGTCCATACTACCCAAAGCAATTTACAGATTTAAAGCAATCCCTATTAAAGCACCATTGTCATCCTTTAAAGAACTTGAAAAAATAACACTTCATTTTATATGGAATCAGAAAAAACCTCGAATAACAAAAACATTACTCAGAAATAAAAACAAATCAGGAGGTATCACCTTACCAGACTTCAAGCTATACTATAAATCTATAGTGACCAAAACAGCATGGTACTGGCACAAAAATAGAGTGGTAGATTTATAGAACAGAATAGAGAACCAAGATATGAACCCCGCTATTTAACACCATTTCATCTTCGACAAGCATATAAAAAATATTCAATGGGGGAAAAGACTCCCTATTTAACAAATGGTGGTGGGTGAACTGGATGGTAACCTGTAGAAGACTGAAACTGGACTCCTACCTTTCACCATTAACAAAAATTGATTCTCACTGGATAAAAGATTTAAACCTAAGACATGAAACTATAAAAATACTAGAAGAGAGTGCAAGGAAAACACTTGAAGAAATCAGCCTGGGAGAATATTTTATGAGGAGGACTCCCCAGGCAACTGAAGCAACACCAAAAATACATCACTGGGATCTGATCAAACTAAAAAGCTTTTGCAAAGCCAAGAGCACAGTAAGTAAAGCAAACAGACAACCTTCAGAATGGGAGAAGATTTTTGCAGGTTATGCTTCCAACAAAGGTCTGATAACTAGAATCTACAGAGAACTCAAACTAATCAATAAGCAAAGAATAAATAACCC
>CAUYON010020550.1:0-24480 GCA_963573935.1 Arctocebus calabarensis
CCAATGAAAGCCTTCTCCAAGAGTTATAAATATGTTTATGTATATTATTTTTAATTGAAAAATAAAATTATCTATGCAGCCTTAAAGAAAGATGGAGACTTTACCTCTTTCATGTTTACATCGATGGAGCTGGAACATATTTTTCTTAGCAAAATATCTCAAGAATGGAAGAAAAAATATCCAATGTACTCAGCCCTACTATGAGGCTAATTTAAACGTTTCATATGAAGGCTATAACCCAACTATAGCACAAGAATATGGGAAAGGAGGGGAGTGGGGAGGTTGGGGTGGAGGGTGGGTAATTGGTGGGGCCACACCTATGGTGTATCTTAGAGTGGTACAGGCAGAACTTACTAAATGCAGAATACAAATGTCTTCATACAATAACTAAGAAAATGCCATGAAGGCTATGTTGAGCAGTTTGATGATTCCATTTCAGATTGTATATGAAACCAGCACATTTTGCCCCTTAATTGCACTAGTGTACGCAGCTATGATTTAATAAAAAAATAAAAAAAGGAAGCTTAGGGAGGCAATGAGAAAATACCCCATTAACACCTGACTCCATAGAGGGTCACAATATTTTAAAAGACAAATTTACCACCCAAGTGGCTCCAGACATTCAAAGAAAACTCCAGAAATTGGCTCTAGGCCCAGACCATAACCTGGAGAATCTTCTTAAAACAGCCACTATGGTCTTTTATAACCAACACCTGGAGAGAAAGGAGGAAAAAGAGAGAAAGGAACAGAAAAGAATGACAGCTCTAGTAATGGCACTCCAACAAACGAGCAACTTTCAGGAGCAGAGGGAAACCAGAGGAGCTAAAAACAAGTGCTTCCAATGTGGTCAGACTGGCCACTTCAGAAAAGACTGCCCCCAGAAGCACCACTGGCTGGGCAAGCCACCTGGCCCCTGTCCAGAATGCAAGGATAAACACTAGAGGGTGGCCTATCCCCAGAGGTGAAGGCCTCCTGGGACAGTGACCCCATCAGAGCCCAAACTGGACTGAGGGTGCCAGGGGCAAATTCTCATGGCTCTAGCTTGTGCCATCACCCCTCAAGAGCCCTAGGTTTGCCTTATAGTGGAGTGCCAGGAGATAAAATTTGTTTTGGACACTGAAGCAACCTTTTCTGTACTTCTCTCTAACCCTGGTATTTTATCTCCCAAATCCATAACTATACAGGGGATGTCTGGGAAGCCGGTTACCAAATTTTTCTCCCAGCCTTTAAGCAGCAATTGGGATGGCTTGTTGTTCTCTCATGCCTCCCTAATAATGCCTGAAAGTCCTGCTCCCCTTTTGGGGAGGGACATACTAACTAAAACAGGAATTTTTCCCTCCTGGAGATCTAGTCATGATCAAAACTCTTCCCTCTAATTCACCTTCCCTAACCCCAACTTGCGAAGTCCCCTTTCCCGTTATCTTGTCTTCTTCTACAGTTGTTAAAGTTACAGGAGTCGATTCCTGCATACATCATTCACAAGTAAAATCCTGGACCCCTCCATCTTCTACGGAGGCAGACAATGAAGACAGCCAACCACAGACCACCTACACTTCTGAGCCAAAAGAAAGTTTGAAGTTATCATTTAGGAAACAGCAAGAAAAATCCTAATATAGTTTTCTTTTAGCATCACTGAATAAGTGCTTCTGACCTGACACTGTTCTACCTTTGCCTATTACTGATTATACTAATCAGATTTATGTTTTCCAGAAATATCATCAAGCCACACGCAACAATGGTAGTTCCAGTCCATGAACCCCTGTATCACTCTCCCTTCGGAGAAACCCTAACTGTCCCCTTCTATCATCACCCGATTCAGCAGGAAACAGTTAGATCGAGTCTTCGCCCTTTTTCCCTAACAGCAGTTAGAGTTTCTACTTGGAGAGGGAAAATTGATGCAGGAGATTTGGGGCCCTAGCCAGCTCAGCGGAGCTGGTGGACCTGCCGCCTCCTCCTTGGCGGTATTGGTGCTGTGATATAGCCAGTTGAAGAACTCGTGGGCTGGATGACAGGCAAAGAGCTCCCACTGGAGGCTCCAATAGCCAAGATGGCCAGACAACTGCTGAGGAGACACCTGTGGCTTGGTGTCTTCTTCACTTTACACTTAGGACTAAATGTGGAACCTCCATTTCCTATGCCTAAGTCAATTTCATGTGAATTTTCTAGGCCTCAATTCCATGAATGGACTGTGTCCATTCATTGATATGTTCATTCACTTTGCCCTGGCGGAAGGGACTGTGTTCGTTCATTGATACATTCATTCACCTTGCCCCCTGCGGAAGGGACTGTGTTCATTCATTTCCTGGCAAAGGAACCCATACATCTATATATACCCTGAGACTAAAAGCCTAAAGGGAGAGACAGGGAAAGACCAGGAGAGAGTTTTTCTTTCCCACTTGAGTTCTATCTACCAGGAGCTTTAGTGTTTTCTGTATTCTTTTCTGTAAATAAATTCTGTCTTACCACTGGAAAGAAAAAAAAAAAAGAATTCCACATTTCATCTGTCTCAAGAGGTAGCACAAGGTAGTAACAAGCAGCAGTGTTGAAGCATATGGTCTACTTCTATGTCAAAAATGAGCTTTGTGATGGAAAAATATATGTATAAAATCCTCTGTCATGGAAGCCTTTCAGTGGATGATTGCCAAGAGGCATTGCTTGTCAATTGTATTAGACTTTCCTAAGTGTATACTACTTTATTTTTCACCTGTGGAAATAAGGTGGAATGTTAATAAAATATAATCCATGGCTCGGTGCCTGTGGCTCAACGAGCTAAGGTGCCAGCTACGTACACCTGAGTTGGTGGGTTCGAATCCAGCCCGGGCCCGCCAGACAACAATAATGGCTGCAACCAAAAAAAAAAAAAAATGGCCAGGTGTTGTGGTGGGCGCCTGTAGTCCCAGCTACTAGGGAGGTGGAGGCAAGAGACTCTCTTGAACCCAGGAATTGGAGGTTGCTGTGAGCTGTGATGCCACAGCACTATCCAGGTTGACAGCTTGAGGCTCTGCCTCAAAATAAATAAATAAATAAATAAAACATAATCCATGGATGTCACAATACTTACAGCCTCTCTTTCGAAGAAAACCAACAGAAAATCCTATCTTATAAATTAAAGAATATTTGAGGAAATGGTGGGATGAGCAAATGATGTAATAGTACAATGTTCACTGAACTCTATATCAAGAAATACATTTCTAGCACAGATTTTGCCAATAACCTAAAGAAAAAGTTGAGTAATATGCTGTGTAGTGTTTTATAATAAGATGGATTGAACAGATATCCCATGCTAGCCAGGGTCCCAACCACGATACAGATGTTGTCTCATTTTACCTTAGTATAAGTGACATGGAGTTTTATTATTATTCTCACTTGAAATAGAGGGAAAAGGAAAGACTTAGAGAGTTAAGACAATTTACTTACATTCAGACTGCTAATAAAAAGGAAGACACAGGCTTGGCATTTGTAGCTCAGTGAGTAGAATGACAGCCACATTCACCAAACCTGGCAGATTTGAGCCTGGCCTGGGCCTCCTAAACAACAACGACAACTGCAACCAAAAAATAGTGAAATATTATAGTGGATGCGTATAGTCCCAGCTACGCGGGAGGCTAAGGCAAGAGAATAACTTAAGCCCAAGGGTTTGAGATTGCTGTGAGCTGTGAGGCCATAGCACTCTACCAAGGGTGACATCATGAGACTCTGTCTAAATTAAAAAAAAAAAAAGCAAGCTACAGTTTAACACAGGAAATTTTGCTTCAGCAACAACAGTGCCTATTTATTAGAGAAGGATCTGAAACATGCATGTTTTTACTTTTATATTTTCAAAAATGAAATTGAAAGACTTTTATTTCTATGAGTCACTTTTGTTTTAAATTTGCATCAGTCATTCTCAACTTACAATAGTTAAATATTGGTCTTTGTATTATTAAATAACCCTGATACTCAATGTTGTAGAAATGCACTTTATACCCTGTGCAACAGAGACACAGTGACATGGGGACTGTTCCACAGAGACCTGATAGAGTGTAGTGGTTAATATCAGGAACTCTGGTGCCAGGACCCCTGAGTTCAAACACTTACTTGCTGTGCTTTTTGAACAAATGTCTTCTTTGTATGTTTTAGTAGCCTGAGCTGTCAAATGTAGATATTAAGTGTGCATGCTTTATAGTGAGGACTAAAGCATTTCATAGATATTTTGGAGATCCTCTGGCATGTAATCAGTGTAATGTAAGCACAATAATGTAAGTATTATTCTTATTAATATTATTAATAATATTATTTTTAGTATAATAAGCATAATAAAGCATTGGCAGTATTAATATTTTAGAGTCTATTATTGCCCAATGCTACTTTAATTGAGCTTGCCATTTTCATAAGTTGAGTGGAGTTAATAAAAGGCAGTTGATTTAGACCTATCACCTAATCTACTACAATTTAAATTAACTTATTTTAATTAATCAGATGGTATTTTCATAAGCATTTCATGTTCTTTTTTTTTTTTTTTTTTTGAGACAGAGCCTCAAGCTGTCACCCTAGATAGAGTGCTATGGCATCAGAGCTCACAGCAACCTCCGATTCCTGGGCTCAAGCGAGTCTCTTGCCTCCGCCTCCCAAGTAGCTGGGACTACAGGAGCCCGGCCATTTTTGGTTGCAGCTGTCATTGTTGTTTGGCAGGCTCAGGCTGGATTCAAATCCGCCAGCTTAGGTGTACATGGCTGGTGCCTTAGCCTGCTGAGCCATAGGCACTGAGCCAGCATTTCATGTTCTTAATAAAATAAACCTTACCCAAATGTCCTGCATGCTTTCCGTCCTGTTCTAACTGACTCTCAGGTGTCTCATCAACTCTGAAATTACTAAAGTCCATGCAAAATTGCCACATCACATTTTAACCAGGGACAAAAGACAGATTTATAATAGGTTCTTTAGTGTTGGGCATTTGAAAATTATTACCCAAGCTTTCACTGTAACAAGAGTGGTTCGACTCACTCAAGTGTTGTAACTTGGCAAGGGGACAAAATGAAGTCTCAGAGTAAAGATTTGAGAGCAAAACAAAAAAGCCAGATATTGTAATCCCTATCTTTTAAGCAATAACAATTAAGCCATACTTGGATTTGAGGACAAAAATTTTAATGGAAGTTTATCAGCTTTTACTCCAAGCCCATGGACATTGATCTAGAGCAAAATCAACACAAGTGATCAAATCTAGCCAATATTGGTTAGGTTTCTAGTTTTCTGGTGACTTAATCAAATCCAAGTATGAAAGTACATTCTTGAGGCACATTTTAAATTATATTTTGGTTAAACTGATTTTAATAAAAATAGGGGGTAAAGAAAAAATAAATATTTTTCTTTATGTAATTCTGATCATTATGACACAATAATTGCTGTTACTATATCCCATATCCTATATATTTACCCATATAATGTATAAGAAAATGATTCCTTGTTTTATCTTTAAAATATTCTTGCAAAACATATTACTTCCCAAATTGTATAATAGAAAATTTAGGAATTCAAACATTAGAAAATTATTGTGCTGATGAGTAGGCCACACTGGGAAGGTCCAGGCTTCCAGCTGGGCTGCCACTGAGGGGAGGGCTTGTGAATAGGACTGTCTGCTGGGGCTTAAAGCAGAGCTGACTCTGTTCCTCCTGCTAAGATTGTACTTTTGTTTTTGGGGCAAGATGAGTGGCTCCTGCACTCCTGGGCAATTGTTGTCAGGGAGCTCTGTGAGATTTGCCTCCTAAAGATTCAGAAGAGTTTTACAAGACTCCAACCTAGAGGGGCCTGAATGCTGAGGAAACAATCAGGTGCTCCCTAAGAGCAATGAAGTCAGGAAGACAGGACCTGTCCTTGAAAAATAGAGAGCAATCTGTGTTCTCTGACTTCTAAAACCACAGCACCATGTGGTGTCCAGCAATACATTTATAAAATAGTTGTTGCCTTCAGCAATTTATGTATGCGTGTGTATATAGATAACTGTTATTGTTTAAAGTGTCTAACAAACATATGAAAAATGCTCATCGTTCCTAATTATTAGGGAAATGCAAATCAAAATCACCTTAAGAT
Organism: Arctocebus calabarensis; assembly: GCA_963573935.1. Taxonomy (NCBI): domain Eukaryota; kingdom Metazoa; phylum Chordata; class Mammalia; order Primates; family Lorisidae; genus Arctocebus; species Arctocebus calabarensis. The sequence continues at coordinate 6,067 of CAUYON010020550.1, forward strand.
ATCATCTAACTCCAGCAAGAATGGCCCACATCACAAAATTATAAAACTGCAGATGTTGGTGGGCATGGATGTGGAAAAAAGGGAATACTTTTAATCTCCCATTTGATCCTGCAATCCCATTACTGGGCATCTACACAGAAGAAAAAAAATCTTTTTCTACTTATATATATAGTATAAATATAATATATATATATATATATACCATAGAATACTATTTACCCATTTAAAAAGATAGAGACTTTACATCCTTTGTATTAACCTGGATGGAAGTGGAACATATTATTCTTAGTAAAGCATCCACAAGAATGGAGAAACAAGAATCCTATGTACTCAATTATTTATATGAGGACAATTAAGGTCCTAGTACATGATGGGGGAGTGAGGGAAGGGGAGAGCAGAGAGAGGGGAGGACAGGGGTAGGGGAAGGGAAGAGCAAAGAGAGGGATGGAGGGAGGGTGGCAGGAGGTCACAGTATGTGACACACCTTTTGCGACTTGGACACAATTATAAGAGATACTTTACCTAACAATGGAATCAAGGTAACCTGATTCATTGTACTCTCAATGAATCCTCAACAATAAAAAAATGTATAGTAGTATTTTTTCTTTTTTATTCTTTTCTGTTATGCTGAGATTGTTGCTATTTTGGGCTATTTGAGATTTATTTTGTTTTATTTTTGCTAATTTATTTGTTTAGTTCTATATTTATTTATTTTATTAATTTTTTATTACATCATAGCTGTGTACATTAATGCCATTATGGGGTACAATGTGCTGGTTTTATATACAATTTGAAATACTTTTATCAAACTGGTTAACATAGCCTTCACCACATTTTCATAGATATTATGTTAAGACATTTATATTCTACACTTAGTAGATTTAACATGTACCCTTGTAAAATGAACCATAGGTGTGGTCCCAACAATTAACCTCCCATCACCCATCCTCTCCCATCCCCTCCCCCTCCTCTTTCCCCTTCATCTTGGGGTGTAGTTGGGTTATAGCATTCATATGGAAGTGTGGGTGCATATATTTTGGTTTTAAAGTAGGGATGAGTATATTGGATACTTTTTCTTCCATTGAGATACTTTGCTAAGAAGAATATGTTCCAGCTCCATCCATGTAAAGATAAAAGAGGTAAAGTGTCCATCTTTTTTAAGGCCACATAATAATCTATGGTGTACATATACCACAAGTTATTAATTCATTCATGGATTGATAGGCACTTGAGTTTCTTACATGACTTAGCAATTATGAATTGGACTGCAATAAATATTTTGGTGCAAATATCTTTGCTATGAAGTGATTTTTGGTCTTCTGGATATATAGCTAGTAGAAGAATTGCAGAATCAAATGGAAGATACATTTTTAAGTCCCTAAGTGAGCTCCCAAACATCTATCCAAAAGGAATGTATTAGTTTGCATTCCCACCAGCAGTGCAGAGGTGTTCCCTTTTTTCCACATCCACATCAACATCTGTGGTTTTGCGATTTTGTGATGTGGGCTAATCTTACTGGAGTTAGATGATAACTCAAAGTAGTCTTGATTTGCATTTCTCTGATTATTAAGGATGATGACCATTTTGTCATGTGTCTGTAGGCCATGCGCCTGTGTTCTTCATAGAAGTTTCTATTCAAGTCCCTTGCCCACAATGAGATGGGATCACTTGTTCTTTTCTTGCTAATACGTTTGAGTTCTCTGTGGATTCTGGTTATTAAACCTTTGTCAGAGACATAAAATACAAATATCTTCTCCCATTCTGAGGTCTGTTTGCTTGCACTATTTGTTAAATAGGGAGTCTTTCCCACACTGAATATTTTTGATAGACTTGTCAAAGATCAAATGACAATAAGTACTGGGTTCATCTCTTGGTTCTCTCGTCTCTTCCTTAAATCTACTGCTCTGTTTTTGTGCCAGTACCATGCTTTTTTGATCACTATCGATTTATAGTATAGTCTGAAGTCTGGTAGCATGATTCCTCCTGATTTGTTTTTATTTCTGAGTAATGTCTTGGCTATTTGAGGTTTTTTCTGATTCCATATAAAATGAAGTATTATTTTTTGAGGTCATTAAAGCATGAGAGTGGTGCTTTAATAGGGTTTGCATTAAAACTGTGTATTGGTTTGGGTAGTATGGACATTTTTACAATATTGATTCTTCCCAGCCATGAGCATGGTATGTTTTTCCATTTGTTAATATCTTTAACTTTTTCTTTTCTCAGAGTTTTGTAGTTCTCTTTATAGAGATCTTTCACATCCTTTGTTAGGTAAACTCCTAAATATTTTGTCTTCTTTGGCACAACTGTAAAAGGAATAGAGTTCTTGATTCTTTTTTCATCTTGGCTATTGCTGGTAGATATAAAGGCTACAGATTTGTGAGAATTGATTTTGTAACCTGAGACATGCTATATTCCTTCATCACTTATAAGTGTTTTGTAGTTGAATCCCTGGAGTTTTCCAGATATATAATCATATCATCTGTGAAGAGTGAAAGTTTGATCTCCTCTGTTCCTATTTAGATGCCCTCGATTGCCTTCTCTTGCCTGATTGCATTGGCTAAGGCTTCCATTACAATGTTAAAAACGCCGTGGAGACAATGGGCAACCACTCCAGGTTCCTGATCTAAGTGAAAATGATTTCAATTTAACTCCATTCAATATGATATTGATACCTGTGACTCAAGGAGTAGGGCAATGGCCCCATATGCTGGAGGTGGTGGGTTAAAACCCAGCCCCAGCCCAAAACTGCAACAATATGATATTGGCTGTGGGTTCGCTATAGATGGCCTCTATTAATTTAAGAAATGTCCCTTCTATGTGTATTTTATTAAGTATTCTGATCATAAAAGGATGTTTGGATATTATCAAGAGCTTTTTCTATATGAATTGAGGGAATCATATGGTCTTTGATTTTTATGTTGTTTATGTGATGTGTTATATTTATAGATTTACATATGTTAAACCATCCTTGAGACCTGGAATAAAAGCAACTTGGTCATGGTGTATAATTTGTTTGATGTGATGCTGGATTCTGTTTGCTCACATCTTATTGAATATTTTTGCATCTGTATTGATTAAAGATATTGGTCTATAATTTTCTTCTCTTGTTGTGTCTTTTCCTGGTTTGGGGATCAGGATGATATTTTCTTCATAGAATATGTTGGGAAGTATTTCTTCTTTTTCTATGCCTTGGAGAAGGTTATGTAGTATAGGAACCAGTTCCTCTTTAAAAGTTATGGCTTTCTTACGTCTGGTTGCTTGCAGGATTTTCTCTTTCATATTAACTTTAGAACAGTTAATTACAATGTGTCTAGGAGATGCTTTATTTGGATAGATAGAGTCATGTGGGGGTTCTGAAACTGTCTGTTATCTGAATTTCAGTATCTCTTGCCATCTTTGGAAAGTTTTCCTCTAAACTCTCTTAGAGTAGAGTGTCAATGCTTTCACATCATTCTCATCACCTTCAGCAATTCCAGTAAGGTGAATGTTTGCTTTTTTGGAGTGATCCAATAACTCTCAGGGAATTATCCTTCTGTGCTATCCATTTCTCTTCATCTTTGAGCATTTGGGAGTGTTCAAAAGCTTTTTCTTCAATGCCCATGATCCTTTCTTCTGCCTGCCCCATCCTATTACTGAGGACTTCTACTGTATTTCTCAGTTCTTTGAGGGATGCAAATTCTTGCCTCAATCTGTCAAAATCTTTACTGATTTTGTCTTTGAATTCATTGAATTCTTGTGCGAACTTTTGAATTGCTCCTTGAACTTGTACTTCCAATTTTATTTCAATTCTGTTAATCTTATTTGCTGTCCAAATTCTGAACTCAATTTCTGACATCCTAGACATTTGTTCATGAATGGTATCTTCTGTTGCATCCCATTTATCATACCTTGGCAGAGTTGATCTACTCTGATTATTCATGTTGTCCAAGTTTTTCCACTGATCTACCCCATGGTTATTTTTCACCATTTCTTTAGTGAGGCTGGTAAGGCAGAATTAAATTGATGGCTCCTAGGGATGAAATTAGGCAACCCTTTACCAGAGTTCTGGAACTGGTGACTGCAGCTTTTCCCCTAAGGTTTTACTGATGTCCCATTCATTACTACAGCCTGAGACTCTGGGGACCCACTTGGTATGATGGAGCTAGATGGATCTGTTTTGCATTTAGCTATACTGTGACCAAACCTAGTGAATCAGTGACTTTGGGTTGAAATATCAGCTGTGGAGGAATACAAGCAATTAAGACACTCTATCCCCCAGTGGCAATAACTGGAAAAGGAGAATAAGACTCTCCATCTACAACACAACCAGGGTATAACCTTGGAGAGTCCCTAAGTGATCAGCCCAAATCAAGAGTTCAATAGCAATTGTTCCAGTCAGTACAAACACAGATCAAGTGGGAGCATTGAAAAAGTCTGCAGCACCTCAACAGCAGGGGTTCACTGGCAGCTCAAGTGTGACTCACTCTGGTGGTCCATGGAGTCAGAAAGGCCCACCCAGTAAAAAATTTATTCCAGGGGGGGCTAGTGCCTCTTTTCCCACTTTGAATCACCATGATGCTCAGTCACTGGTTACCTAGAAAGGCTGAAAACCAGCTCTCTCTAATACTCAAGTACAAAGAGGAGACAATGCCTCCCTGACTGGCTGTCTCACTGTGCAACCTGCAGGTGGGAGGATTTCAGACCTGATTCCCTTCAGTGATCATTGAAGACTGGGGAATTCTAGTCTTTAATGGATGCATCTGTACCCACCCAGGGGTTACCATTGAGGAGTATGTTTTTCTCCCTCAGAGACCATGTCTCTGCCTTGGCCACACTCCACCTCTAGAACCCCTGCAGGTCAGATCAGGTTCCCTCTGTGTTCCACAGAATTAGGGAGGTGTCTCTTCCAATTTTGACCCCAGTGGGAGGGACTGTGGAACTGCCACTACTGTCAATGTTTGCAATGTTACTATCTGGGGTGGTGCCGCTGGTCTGGGGTACTTCTGTGCAGCAGGTTGCAGGAGCATGGTGGGGAACAGAAGGGTGGGGCCCTTGGATGACTACAGGTAGTAGGAGCCAGGCAGGGAGATGAGGGGTTGGAGGCCAGTGCTGCCCTGCTGGTAAAAGAAGTGGAACTGATGCTGCAAGGTGGTCCGATCCCATGCTATGCTCTTTCCAACACAGGGAACATCTCACTCCCCTTGTTACTCCCCTTCTCTATTAAAGTTATAGTTTCAGTGCAATTGCCCCACAGCTCATCAGATGCCCCATCTGGATTCTGCATGAGGTAGTGTTCCAGACTGCCAAGAGAGGGGGGAACTGTGGACTGGGAGTTCCGGAAGGTAGGGAGAATATTAGTTCAACTTTTGTCCCAGGCAAGAGACTGCCTGGGCTTGTAGCGTTATCTCTCTGTGGAGGGAGTCATTCTTTCCCCTTTGGTGAAATAAAAGGTCCTCTGTTCACTACTCACCTAAAGCCACTCTCCTGAGAGGGGGAAGGGAAGGATTCCTGTCCTCTTTGGGATGAGTTTCATACCTGAAATTTGTTTCCTTGTAGTCACAGCTTGCATCAGCAAAGATGGTGTGAACCAATCAATCCTCCCTCAGCTCAGTTCCTAGTCTTGTGCTATTTTGAGTTGGTTCTGGCCATTATTTCTCCCTCTGGACAGAACCCTCTGCCAAAAGCTGGCTTTAGTCAGCCATCTTACCTCTTCCCTCCCACCCCAATTAGCTGTATATTTAATTTCCATTTTTACTTTCATAAAAACCAAGAATGCCTATATTATTGGTTATTGTATTTGTCTCATTTATTCTCTTTCTCTATTTCACTTCTCTCCTTTTTTGATAGACTTCCACTTTTCTTATCTTTCCCACATAAATCTTTCATACATTTAAGTTATCATCCTTTTCTGTTTTTTTTCTTTCTTTCCTTTTTCCTCTTCCTTCTCTCTCCTATATTTGATACAACTGTATTTTTCATTTTTATTGTCTATTTTTATTTTTTTTCTCTTTCTCTGACTACTGGGGTGATGTAACATTGCTTTGCCTGGAAGGTTACAGCAGTGGTCTAGCTCAAGGAGGCCAAGAGATCACGGTCTAGGGAGTCTTTCTACCTTTGGCCTTGGGAAGACAGGGGTGGCAAGTCCACACTGCTGAATTTTTCTTTTTTTTTTATTTTTTCATTCATTCTTTCTTTTTTAGTTTTCTCTTTTCCATCCCTTCTGCTATTTTCCAGAGGTAGAGTCTGGTTTTGCTCAGGCTAGTAAGGAGCTCCTGATTTCAAAGAAATCACCCAGCCCAGCCCCCCACCCAGGTCCTTGAGCTTCAGAAGTGGCCTTAGCACCATGCTAAACAATATCATTTTTCCTATGACTCTCATTATTTCTTATTGTCTTCCTTCTCTCCTGAAAGAAAACTCTTTTTTTCACCCCCTTCCTTTTTTCTTTATTTTTCTTTCCTTCTTTCTTCTTCTTTCTTTCTTTTCATCTTCCTTCTCCATGCTTGCGCGTTACCCTTCTCTTCAACACCTAAGCACTGAGATAAAGTAATTTAAATCAAAGGAGGAAGGGTGAAGGAAAAAGCAGGACAAGGGGTGAACAAGAAGAAAACACACATGAGGAGGAAATAACAGAAAAGTTCTGGCAACACAAGCAGCCAAAGCAGAGTAACTCCTCCAGGGATTGATGAGGCAGCTACTGCAGACGTCACCATTTATAAAGAATGAATGGACTTGACAGCAAGAGAATTTAAAATATGGATGATAAATGCAATAAAGGGAATTTAACAAGAAAGCAAAAAATCACAATGAAAAGATGGATGAAAGCCATGAAGAATATAGAAAAGACATGTCAGAGCTTAAGGAAATGAAGGAGACAATCAAGAAATGCAAAGATACAGTAGAAAGTATCAAAAACAGATTAGAACCTGGACAAGAAAGACTCTCAGAGCTAGAGGATAAAGTTCTCGAGTCCATCCAAGTAGGTAAAACAGTACAAAAGAAGAGCGAGAAAGCAGAATAATCGCTCATAGAATTACTGAACTTCACAAAGCATTCAAAAATATGAATAATAGGGATCTCTGAAGGGGAAGAAGATCATGCCAAAGGAATGGAAGACCTACTGTAGACTATCATAAATGAAAATTCAAGTTTCCCTAAAGATTTTGACACATTCCTTTTAAAGTGATGTCAAACCACAAGTCATCTCCACTCAAAAAGAGCTTCTCCAAGACACATTGTAATAAAGCTGTCCAATGTCAAGACAATAGAGAAAATTCTGCAAGCAGCCCAGAATAAGTGCCAACTGACCTACAGGGGCAGAGCCATTAGGATGACAGCATATTTTTTCACTGTAACTTTCCTAGACAGAAAAGAATGGTCATCAACTTTAACCTTCTTAATCAAAGTAATTTTCAGCCTAGAATTCTGTATTCTGATAATCTAATCTTGAAAAGTAATGCAGAAATCTCATATTTTGTGGATATGCAAAAACTTAAGAAATCAGCCACAACAAGGCCAGCTCTACAGGAAATACTTAGATCTATTCTCAACACTGACCATCACAACAGATCCCTAGAAAAGTAAACACTCAGAAGATAAAGGTCAAAACTTAGCTTGCACAATGGTGCAAAGGATAAAACTACACAATAGAGTAGATAAGATGAATAGAACTCCATCACAGGTATCAATTCTCACAATAAATGTTAATCGCTTGAATTTCCCACTAAAGAGGCACAGGCTGGGGGACTGGAAAAAAAATAAACAACAACAATACCAACAACTACAAAACAAGCCATCCATATGCTGTCTCCAGGAAAGGCACCTAAACTTGAAAGACAAATTGAGACTCAGGGTTAAGGGATGGAAAACAGTACTTTAAGCAAATGGAAATCAGAATAAAGGAGGGATTGCAATCTTGTCTTCAAGTATAAAAGGATTTAAAGCAATTAAAGTTAAGGAAGAGAAAGATGGTTACTTCACTCTGGTCAAGGGAATGATACAACAAGAGGACATTTTAATTTTAAATATTTATGCATCCAAATTAGAGGATTCCAGATTTATGAAATAGACCCTAACTAGTCCAAGCATAATACCATAATAAGTGGGGACTTTAACACCCCTCTGACAGAACTGAAAAGATCCTCTAAACAAAAACTAAACAAAGATACAAAGAACTTAAATGTGATCCTAGAAGAAATGGGCTTAATAGACATATAAGGGATGCACCATCCCAAAGCCAAAGAATACACATTCTTCTACTCAGCCCATGGAACATACTCCAAAATAGATCATACCCTAGGATACAAACCAAATTTCAAAACAAAATTAAAAGAAATTAAATTATAACTTTTATATTCTCAGAGCACAAGGCAGTAACAGTGGAACTCAACTCCAACAAAAATTTGCATTTGCACAAAAAGGCATGGAAATTAAACAACCTTATACTGAATGATAGTTGGGTTTAGGAAGAGATAAAGGAGGAAATTGTTAAATTCCTCAAACTTAACAACAATGAAACTACAAGTTACCAAAAACTGTGGGATACAGCAGACAGCAGTATTAGAGATAAATTTATCACATTAAATGCTTACATCTGAAAAACTGAAAGAGACAGCATCAACAAAATTGTGAACCATCTTATGGAAAAGGAAAAGAAAAACAATCTAATCCTAAACCCTGGAGAAGAAAAGAAATAACCAAAATTAGAGAGTAATGAAATTATAAACAAAAGAATCATTCAGAAAACTAATGAAAGAAAAAGTTGATTCTTTGAAAAAATAAACAAAATCAATAAAACTTTGGCCAGATTAACTAGAAACAGAAAAGTAAAATCTCTGTTAACTTCAATCAGAAACGATAAACAGATGTTATAGAGGTACAAGAGATTATCTGTAAATACTCCAAGAAATGAGAAATTTTACAAAGTATAGGGAATGGATCAATACCCAAATCACACCATTACCCTAGACTTAACCAAGAAGAAGTATATTTCTCGAACAAACCATTTTCAAGCACTAAGATCAAGGAAACAATAAAATATTCCTCAACAGAAAAGTCCTGATTCAGATGGCTTCACACCAGAATTCTATCAAACATTCAAAGAGCTTATACCCATACTGCAGAAATTATTCCAAAAATTGAGAAGAGAGTGGTGCCTGTGGCTTAAGGGAGTAGGGCACCAGCCCCATATACTGGAGGTGGTGGGTTCAAACCCAGCCCTGGCCAATAACAGAATAAATAAATTGAGAAGGAAGGAATCTTCCCCAACACATTCTATGAAGCAAACATCATTCTGATAACAAAACCAGGAAAAGATCCAACAAAAAAAGAACTTCAGACCAATTTCACTAATAAATATAGATGCAAAAATTCTCAATAAAATCTTTACCAATAGATTACAGGTAGACATTAAAAAAATTATACAAGTCATCATCAAGTTGGTTTCATCCCAGGCATGGACACGTGATTTAATTAAAAAAAAAATTTCATTCAGTACATCCATAAATGTAATTCACCATATCAACAGGAGCAAAAACAAAGATCATATGATCCACTCAATAGATGCAGAAAAAGCATGTGATAACATTCAGCATACTTTTCTAACAAGAACACTTAAAAATATGTACATAGGTGGCACATTTCTTAAACTGATTGAAGACATCTATGGCAAACACACAGTTAATATCAAACTGAACAGAGTAAAATTGAAAGCTTTTCCACTTAGGACCAGAAAAGGCAAGGATGTCCTCTATCACCACTAGTATTCAAGATAGTGCTATAAGTTCTAGCTGAAGCAATCAGATAAAAGAAGGAAATAAAGGGCATCCAAAAGTGGGCAGAGGAAGTCAAAATTCCTTCTCTTTGCCAATATTATAATCTTATACTTAGAGAACCCCAGAGACTCAACCACAAACTCCTGGAAGTGATCAAGAAATACAGTAATGCCTCAGGATATAAAATCAATGTCCACAAATCAATAGCCTTTGTATATGCCAACACAGCCAAGTTGAAAAGCTAATCAAGGACACAAATGCCCTTCACAGTAGCTCCAAACAAAACAAAACAAAAGTTGAAATACCTAGGAATATACCTAGGAATACCTCTAATATATATATTTAGAGATCCTTCACCCTCTGTTTTAGGTATATTCCTAGGTATTTCAACTTTTGTTGAAATCCTTATATATGTATATATATGATATATAAGGATCTCTTCTGATATATATGTCAGAAGATACTAATAATGGAAGAACATACCATGCTCTTGGCTGTAAAGAGCCAATATTGCTAAAATGTCTATTTTACCAAAAGCAATCTACAGATTCAGTGAAATCTCCATAAAATACCAGTAACAGGTTTGGCGTCTGTGGTTCAAGTGGCTAAGGTGCCAGCCCCATACACCTGAGCTGGTGGGTTCAAATCCAGCTCAGCTCCACCAAACAATGATGGCTGCAACCAAAAAATTTAGCCAGGCATTGTGGCAAGGGCCTGTAGTCCCAGCTCCTTGGAAAGTGGAGGCAGGAGAATTGTTTGAGCCCAATAGTTGGAGGTTGCTGTGAGCTGTGATGTCAGCAACAGCTTGAGGCTCAGTCTTCAAAACAATAACAACAACAAAAAAGAACCCCAATAACATACTTTAAAGAACTGGAAAAACAATATTTTTGTTTTGTTCTTTTTCACAGAATCAGAAAGAACCTTGTACAGCCAAGGCAAATTTTAATAACAAAAACAAAGTCAAGACATCACTCTACCAGACTTTCACTTATGCTGTACGTCCACAGTGATCAAAACAGCATTGTACTGGCACAAAAATAGAAGCACAGATGTTTGGAACTGAATGGAGAACCAAGAAATGAATCCAGTCTCTTATAGCCACCTGATCTTTGATAACCAAACAAAAGGTTACACTAGGGAAAAGAATCTCTATTCAATAGTCATTGCTTGGAGAACAGATAACCACATGTAAAAGAGTGAAACTGGACCCACATCTTACACCACTATCAAAAATTGACTCAGGCTTGGTGCCTGTGGCTCAACGGGCTAAGGCGCCAGCCATGTACACCTGAGCTGGAGGGTTCGAATCCAGCCCCAGGGCCCGCCAAACAGCAATGACGTCATTGTTGACGGCTGCAACCAAAAAATGGCCGAGCATTGTGGTGGAGGGGCACCTGTAGTCCCAGCTACTTGGAAGGCGGAGGCAGGAGACTCGCTTGAGCCCAGGAATTGGAGGTTGCTGTGAGCTGTAATGCCACGGCACTCTATCCAGGGTGACAGCTTGAGGCTCTGTCTTAAAAAAAAAAAAAAATTGACTCAAAATGGATATGACATGAAATGATAAAAGTCGTCAAAGAAAGTATGGGGGGAAACTCTTAAGGATTTCAGCCTGGGGAAAGAATTTATGAAGAAGACTTCCATGGCAATTACAACAACAACAGAAATAAACAAATGAGACTTCATTAAACTGAAAACCTTCTTCAAAACTGAAGACACACCCATTAAAGCTAATAGAAAACCTCCAGAATGGGAAAAAGTACTTGCATGTTATGATTCTGACAAAGGGTTGATAACCAGAATTTACAGAGAACCCAACTTAATCAACAACAAAAGAGCAAACAATCCCATCTATCACTGGGCAGGAGACATGAACAGAATCTTCTTTGAGAAAGACAAATGAATGGCTAAGGAACATATGAAAAAATTAACATTGTCCCTAATGATCAGAGACATGTAAGTCTAAACCACTCTAAGATATTCCCTAACCCCAGTAAGAATAGTCTAAATCACAAAGTCCCAAAGTTGCAGATGCTGGCATATGTGTGGAGGGGAACACTTTTATACTGCTGGTGGGACTGCAAACTAATACAGCCCAAAGAATTTGAATTAGACCTCCCATCTGACCCCACAATCCCAATTCTAGGCATATACCCAGAAGAAAAAAATATCATTTTATCATAAAGACATTTGCAGTAGATTGTTTATCTCAGTTCAATTTACAACTGCCAAGATGTGAAAATAACCTAAATACCCATCAACTCAGGAATGGATTAACAAACTGTGGTAAGTGTATATCATGAAATACTATTATGCCATAAAAAGATGGTGACTTTACATCTTTTATATTATCTTGGGTGGAAATGAAACACATTCTTTGGTCTCAAAACTGCAGATGCTGGCATGGATGTGGAGAGAAGGGAACAAATTTACACTGCTGGAGGGGCTGCAAACTAATACAACCTTTTTGGAAGGAAGTATGGAGAACCCTCAAAGAACTCAAGCTAGGCCTCTCATTTGTTTCTGAAATCCCTTTGCTGTGCATTTACCCAGAAGAAAAAATTCCTTTCACCACAGGGACACTTGCACTAGACTATTTATTTCAGCAGCTCAATTTACAATTGCCAAAATGTGGAAACAACCTAAATGCCCACCAACCCAGGAATGGATTAACAAGCTGTTGTATATGTATACCTTGGAATACTATTCAGCCATTTAAAAAGATGGAGACTTTACATCTTTTGTATTAACCTGGATTGAAGTAGAACACTTTATTCTTAGGAAAGCATCACAGGAATGGAGTAAAAAGAATCCTATGTACTCAATTCTGTTATGAGGAAAATTAAGGTCCTAGTACATGGTGGGGGGGGTGGAGGATGTGGAAAGCTGAGAAAGGGACGGGGAGCGGGAGTGGGGGGAAAGGAGTGTGGTATACCTTTTGGGGGTAGAATACATCACAAGAGGGTCCTTTTCTAACAAAAGCAATCAATGTAACCTGGTTCTGTGTATCCTCAATGCATCCCCAACAATTAAAAAGAAAAGAAAAGAAACACATTCTTCTTAGTAAAGTATCACAATAATGGAAATGCAAATATACAGTATACACAGTACTAATATAAAGTCAGTAGATGATCTAATTCATACCCAGGGAGGATTACAACTCATTTCAATTCAATTTTGGGGGAGGGTAAATGCAGTAGGAGGCAAAGGGGTAGAGGGAGGTTTGGAGTCCTCTCAATGGGCACAATATAGGGGGTGTATGGCACAGTTTGGGGGTGTGTGACACACTACACTCTACTTAACAGCTCTCAAATATCGCAACACCCACATTAACATGAAATTAATTTTTTTTCTTTTTCTGTAAGAGGTAGGTCACTTACATGTAAATTTCTAGAGTAAAAAGACAAGATTATATTAACATTTCACATAAGTGTGCATAATTTAAAACACATTTTTGAAAGATAAAGTATGTTGTATCTGTTTAGGGTTATCTAAATATTGTGGTTTCATTGCCAGGTTAATTCAATGGTCATACATATTTTTTTTCAAGTAGAGTCTGCCTAAGTAAATAAACCATACAATCAAATTATTTTTTACTTTGTATATGGTCATGATTAATTCATGTTACTTACTATAGAGAGATATTTTTTAGAGGAACCTAAAAAGTGAACAAGGATAGGTGACTACATTGGTCTTCATTGCTTTTGTCAATCATGGTGTCTGTTTACATCAATATTATCATTATCAATACTACTGTCATATTTCATGTTTTCCTCAACAATATTTCTTGGTAATGAGGAAAGGAACTATAAAGTTTCTTTTAATGTTTGCTACTCCTCAAGGAGATTTTTTGATTATGGAAATGAGGGTGTGGGTGAGTTTGTGAAGTTAAACAGTCACAGGGATATTTGGGGAATACACACTATTTTTGTTTATTTACTTTTTGTTTTTATTATTAGACCGGGTTTATGGACCTTAGGAAGGCATACTACAAATGAAAAGTCCCATTCATATATTTATTGGAGTGTATGAGCTTCAAAATGTGGAGGACATGACTTCTCTATAGGAATCATTGACTTGAACTCATTCTAAAACTGTGGGCAGGAAATGAAATGGAATAAAAAAGATCTGTATCTTTCAGAATCTAGTCAGAAAAATAGAAACTACATTAGGTATTTCAAAAAAAGAATTTAATATAGTAAATTTGTTACAAAGTTGATGAGGACTATGAACAATGTAAAAGAGATTCATGAAGAAATTCTGATATAGTATGTATAACTGCAGAAAGCAGCTACTACCATTGGAACTAAGGTACATGAGAAAGAACTGGGGTTATGAGATCCAGAAAACTGAATAAAGGACTTTGAAATCTTTCAGAACAGGTCTTGAAAAAAGAGTGCTGCCGAGGTGGGGTTGGTATCTAGAAGTTTAGAGGAGGATTTTGTGCTCCTGGAGTCCTCAAACAGGCCATCAGGTAGGCACACATTGTATCTGGGATCTTTGGGTTGGACTCCAGCAACAACCTCACCCATGGACCATGACAAATGGTCTGCCCAGAATCTCTCAACAGGCTGACTGGGGATAGGCTACCTCGGACAAAATTAGTCTAAAAACACTGGAATAAATACACATTTCTTCAAATGTGAAAACACTAATGCTCAGATGCTAGGATCAAATGTGCATAATGCAATGATATATTTCTATACTCTTAAATAAAAAATACTCAAGGAAACATGACGCTGACTAAAAAGTAAAATAAAACACCAAGGACAAAGGCTAAAGAAAAAAGACTCCATTGTCACCCCAGCAACAAAAAAATATATAAATAAATAGAACTTTATCAAGTTAAAAAGGTCTGCACATTAAGGACACAATCAACAAAGTAAAATGACAACCTATAGAGTAGAAGATATTTACAAGTTACACATCTGACAAAGAGCTGAGAACCAGAATACAAAAAAATCAAGAAAAACAAGAAAAGATCAAATAACCCATTAAAAAGTTGGGCAAGACACCAAAACTTTTCTAATGAAGATAGACTAATGCCCAAAAAACAGATGAAAAAATGCTCATCATCTCTGATTATTAGAAAAATGCAAATCAAAACCACAATGAGATTTCACCTACCCCCAGTGAGAATGGTTCATGTCATAAAGACCAAAGAAACAGAAAGATAAAAATATCCAGGTACAGTCCAAATAAGACTCTCTCAAGACATATAATAATCAAACTTTCAAAGGTCGAAGACAAAGAGAAGACCCTAAATGCAGCAATAAAGAAAGAAATAAAATAAAGGAGCTCAAATTTATCTGGCAACAGACTTCTCAGGAAAAACATTACATACTAGGATGTAATGGGATGACATATTTAAAGTACTAAAGGAAAAAGTTGCCACTGAAAAATATTATACTCAAAAAAGCCATTTTTTCAATCATGAAAAAGAAATAAAGATTTTTATGCACACAAAAAGCTGAGGTAATTCATAACTACTAGCACTGTCTTACAATAAATGGTAAAGGAAATTCTTTAATCTGAAGGAAAAGCATGTTAATGTTCAACACAAAATTATCCAGAAGTATAAAACTCACTGATAAATGTAAGTATACAGACAAATCAGAATGCTATAAAACAACCTATAGTGTCTGATTTATATCTCCAGTATTAAGACTAAAAGACAGATATAACACAAATAATAACTTAAATAATTTGACAAAAAGTGGACAATTCAAAAAATGTAAATTGACACAATAAAATGTCAAAACAAGGGAGGAATAGAGTTAAAGTGGGAAGATTTATTTTGTTTCCTTCTTTATAATTAAAATTGTTGTCTGTTCATAATAACTTCTTTTAGCTATGAAATGGTTTTGTAAGCTTCACGATAACCAGAAAGCAAAAATTCATATTAGACACACTAAAAATAAAATCTAAGAAATTAAAACAGAAACTGCCAGAAAAAAATTACTGAAACATAATGAAGAGAATAAGAAAGGAAGAGTTATATTATAAAACAACCTAGTACACGTAACAAAACAGCAGTAGTGAGTCCTTACCTACCAATAATAAGACTGAGGCTGGGCACGGTGTCTCATGCCTATAATCCTAGCACTCAGGAAGGCCGGGATGGCTGGATCCTGTGAGCTCAGGAGTTCGAGACCAACCTGAGAAAGAGCAAGACCATGCCTCTACTAAAAATAGGAAACTAGCTGGGTATTGTGATGGGCACCTACTTGGGAGGCTGAGGAAAGAGGATCACAGAGCCCAAGAGTCTGAGGTTGTTGTGAGTTATGACACCATGGCACTCTAATTAGGGCAATGGAGTAACACCATCTCAAAAAAATAAGATTTAATATACATAGATTACATCCTCTAATTAAAACACATAGAGTGGTTGGAAGTATGAAAAACTCTGACTATAGGCCACCTACAAGGAATTAATTTCACCTATAAAAACACACAGATACCTCAAAAATAAAAATAAAAAATACCATGTAAATGGAAATAGAATGCAATACAATAATAAAGGGGACTTCAACATCTCTTTTTCAGTAATGGACAAATCATCTAGACAGAAAATCAACAAAAAACGTCACAGTTAAACCACACTTCTAAATGGACGTAACAAACATTAATAGAAAATTTCATCCATTATCTACAGATGGAAGATTCTCCAGAGTAGAGCATATGTTAGTTCACAAAACAAGTCTCAACAAATTTAAAAAAAAATCAAAATATTACCAAGTATATTTTTAACCACAGTGGGATACACTAGAAATCAATAAGAAGATCTTGTATAAATATGTAGAAATTAAACAACATGCTTCTAAAAATGAAGAAAGTAAGAAGGTATTTTAGGGCAGTGCCCGTAGCTCAAAGGAGTAGAACTAATTTATAGGTTTTATATGAAGGCTATAATCCAGCTATAGCAGAAGAATGTGGGGAAAAGTGTAAGGGAGGGGAGGGAAGGGGAGAAGTTGAGGTGGAGGGAGGCTAATGGGTGGGGCCACACCTATGGTGCATCTTAGAAGGGTACAGGCAAAACTTATTAAATGCAGAATACAAATGTCTTCATACAATAACAAAAAAAATGCCATGAAGGCTATGTTAAACATTTTGATGAAAATATCTCAGATTGTACATGAAACCAGCACATTGTACTCCTTGATTGCACTAATGTACCCAGCTGTGATTTAAAAATTAAATAAAAATAAATAAATAATCAAAAAGAAAAATAAATGTGTATATCAATGGAAAATATGCATATCTGTCATTTCTTACCACCCTATTTGCACATAGTATTCATTATGACCATGAGCACAAAATTCAGAATTGTGGACCCTCAGTGTGTGGCAGCTCAGTGGTACTCAAAGCAAGAACCATGTGTTGGATATCCAGCTAAATGAGCTATCAACATTTGCAAGACCACACTTTCCATTTAAAGGAAAACTTGCTTTGAGCACTGAACTGAAGCATTCTAATGAACAAGAACAACGAAGGAACCCTAGCACCCTTTTCTTACTCATGTTACTTCTCTGTATTAGCACTTTTGCTCTAGATGATGGTTTTGAATGTAAGGGGAAAATGAGGCAAATGAGAAAAATAATTTCTTTTTCTTTCAGCCCTTACTTATCAGTAACCTGAAGATAGAGAACTTTGGTAGAATGTGAGAATATATCAAGAAGTCAAATAGAAACAAGTTGCGACCATTCTATGCAGTTTCCACTGTTCTGGTAAAAACAAAATATTTATGAGCTAAGAAATGTGAATTTTGTAATTTTGTTGAGTCTGCCTATAAATTAAATGATCGATTTTTTCATTTAAAAATAGGCCTGCACAAAATTAACATGAAAAGTGAGATTCATGCTAAAAATGTGTATGCTTAATTTTTCTTAGAATGGCATTGAACAACAGATAAATAACCAAAAAAAGAACAGTAAAATACCAACATGGCAGAGAGACCCCAGAAGAAAGGAAAAACTACATAAATTAAAATCTTGAATACAACTTTCTCAGCTCTTTTCCTAATCACCTACAACTTCCCTATCTCTGACCTTACAGAATTCCTATAATAGTAATAAAAAACAGAAATATTGATGATTTAAATGTTAATAAATAATAGAGGCCAGATGCAGTGGCTCATACCTGCAATACTAGCACATTGGGAGGCTAAAGCAGAAGAATCTCTTCAACCCAGAGAATCTCTTGAGTCTGAGACCAGCCTGGGCAACATGGCAAGAACCCATCTCTAAAAACATACATATGAATGGCTAAAATTTATATATATATGACTATGCGCTAGAGAATTTTGAGCATTTTCTCTGGACCAACTCCTTTAATCCTCACAACATCCCTACGGTACTTTCTGTATCCATTAGAATGGCCTAGTTGATACTTTATAATCAGTATGGCTTTAAGTAACAGGTGTACTTTTATATTTCATATTTTCTATATCTATTAAAGGTTATTAAGTTTAACTTTAAAATATTAAAATAAAAAGCTTCTGCACTGCTAAGAACACTGTAAGTGTAGAAAGCAGACAGCCCTCAGAATGGGAGAAAATATTTGCAGGCTGTGCCTCCAACAAAGGTTTAAATCACCAGAATCCACAGAGAACTCAAACATATTAGCAAGAAAAGAACAAGTGATCCCATTCCAGGATAGGCAATGGATA
>CAUYON010020556.1:0-40498 GCA_963573935.1 Arctocebus calabarensis
ACAAAAAAAATCAGGGCATCACGTGTGACTGACAGGCGTTCGGCGCTGGCCCCATAGGCTGGCAGTGGCTGGTACAAACCCAGCCCTGGCCCCCCCCCCCGCAAAAAAACACCACACACACACACACACACACACACAAAATCAGTGATGTATTCTAACATATTCTTTTTTTCTTTTCTTTTTTTTTTTAAATTTAGACAGAGTCTCACTTTGTCACTCTTGGTAGAGTGTCCTGGTGTCATAGCTCAAAGCAACCTCAAACTCTTGGGTTTAAACCATCCTCTTGCCTCAGCCTCCCAAGCAGCTGGGACTATAGGTGCCCACCACAATGCTGGCTGTTTTTTAGAGAAGGGGTCTTGCTCTTGCTCGGGCTGGTCTCGAACTCCTGAGTTTAGGTGATCCACCTGGCTTGGCCTCTCAAAGTGCTAGGATTGCAAGCACGAGTCACTGTGTCCAGCATATCCTAACATATTCTTTTTGATGTTTTCTTAATTAATGAGTTGATCACTCAAGAATTTTCTAACACTTAAGGAGAAATTGTACTACAAATTCAATATATTAAACAGCTGTGTGAAAAAATGCATTTGAAAAACTTTTAAAGTAGGTATGTGTAATTTCAGGACTAGAAACTGTGTGTGCAGTAAAAGGCAAGCTAACGCAGGAAAGGAAAGGAAGAAGGAAATAACATGCCCTCTGTTGCCTCTTTTTCAGTTTCATGTTCAGTACCTCCTTTATCTATAGGGATCGTGACTTGGCCTCACCATCCAACATGTCTTCAGTGCCTTAAAACTTTTGTTTAGGTACGACTGTGGTATTCCCAGCTCTACTATGCTCGCTTTATACAATTACCTCCAACTTCACTATTCTAAGGACATGTGCATAGTGGGTACACTACTCCTAGGACTTGGCTTCCTGTCCTTTGTGACTCTCAGGAATAAAATCAGAAAGTTCACACTGGAAACTGAGGGAATTATGGTGTGTGCAAACTCTGACAGCTGAATTAACCTAAGAGAATTTCACTTTTATGTAGATAGCCTTTTCATAGTAATTATTCTCTATCTGAATAATAATAATAATAATAGTCTTAAATCTATCTATTTCTCATCCTTCAGGCAGACAGAGGTAGCTAGAGATTAATGGTACCTTGTAACTTACGGCACTAGTATTTCAGGTCCTACTTGTGCAAACACATTCTCTTCTTTTAAAAAAAAAAGGTCTAATATATTTAGGAGGTACAACTTGAATTTTATTAATGTACATATTATAGAACCTAGGTTTGGTGCCTGTGGCTCAACGGGCTAAGGCACCAGCCACGTACACCTCAGCTGGCGGGTTTGAATCCAGCCCGGGCCCGCCAAACAACAATGACGGCTGCAACCAAAAAATGGCCGGGCGTTGTGGCGGGCGCCTGTAGTCCCAGCTACTTGGGAGGTGGAGGCAAAAGACTAGCTTGAACCCAGGAATTGGAGGTTGCTGTGAGCTATGATGCCACAGCATTCTATCCAGGGTGACAGCTTGAGGCTCTGTCTCAAAAAAAAAAAAATGTACATACAGTAGAACCTCTATGAGTTGACCACCCAAGGGACTGTAACAAATTGGTCAACATAAGGAACTAGGCCACTGTACTGATAAATACATGTGTTGCATGTCCTATCTATGAAAATTAGGTCAACTTAAGGAAGTAGTCAAGGTAGGGAGGTGGTCAACTAGAAAGGTACTACTGTATTTTACAGAGGTGAAGTCACCTGGGCTTTTATAGTGTACCTACTACCCAAATAGTGTACACTGTACCCCATAGGTACTTACTTCAGCCTCCTGAGTAGCTGGGACTGCAGGTGCCTGCCACAATGCCCGGCTATTTTTTGCTGCAGTTTGGCTGGGGCCGGGTTTGAACCTGCCACCCTCGGTATATGGGGCCAGTATATTCACTGAGCTACAGGCGCTACTCCTATTTCACTGTTTCTTATTACTGAGTAGTAGTTCGTGGTATATACGTATCACATTTTCTTTATTCAATCATCAGTTGATGGGCACTTAAGTTGAATCCGTATCTTTGCGAATGTGAGTTATGCTGTGATAAACACACGAGTTCAGGTATCATTTTGATACAATGATTTCCTTGGGGTAACCAGTAGTGGGATTGCAGGTTTATTATTTTTTTTTGAGATAGAGTGTCACTATGTTGCTGTCAGTAGAGTGTCATGTGCCATGGTGTCACAGCTCACAGCAACCTCCAACTCTTGGGCTTAAGCGATTCTCTTGCCTCAGCCTCCCAAGTAGCTGGGACTACAGGTGCCTGCCACAACGTCCAGCTATTTTTTTGTTACAGTTTGGCCGGGGCTGGGTTCGAATCCGCCATCCTAGGTATATGGGGCCGGCGCCCTACTCACTAAGCCACAGGCACTACCCATCTACTTTTAGTTCTTTGAGAAATCTCCATGTTGACCTCCAAAGAGGTTATACTACTTTACACTCACAACAATAATATCGTAGTGTTCCCTTTTCACTATATCACTGAAAAACAAAACAAAAATCTATTGTTATTTGACTCCTTATAAATGGTTATTCTAATTGGGTTAAGATGCCATCTTATTGTGATTTTAATTTGCATTTCTGTGATTAGTGATGCTGAGATTTTTCATGCTTCTTGGTGTTTGTATGTCTTCTGAAAAATGCCTGTTCATGTCATTTGCTTACTTTTTAAAGGTGTTTTTTTTTTCCCTTATTGAATTGAATTACTTGCAGATTCTTGAACTCCTTGTATGATGTACATCTTTTCTCCCATTAGGTAGGTTGTCTACTTACACTTTTGATTTTGCTGTACATAGTGTTTTTTCTTGTTGGTTTTGACATAAGGTCTTGTTCTGTTGCCCTGCATAGTGTTTAGTGGCATCATAGCTCACAGCATCCTCAAATTCCTGGGCTCAAGTGATTCTCTTGCCTCAGCCTCCCAAGTAGCTGGGACTACAGGTGCATGCCACTACGACTGGCTAATTTTTTGTAGAGATGGGGGGGGGCATCTTGCTCTTGCTTAGGTTGGTCTCAAACTCCTGACCTCAAGTGATTCTCCCGTCTCAGCATCCCAGAGTGCTGAAATTGCAGTTGTGAGCCAACATGCCTGGCCTATGCATAAGTTGTTTAGTTTAGTTAAGTCCCACTTATTTATTTTTGTTGCCTTTACGACTGGGGTTTTAGTCATAAATTCTTTGTCTAGGGCAAAGTCCAGAAGAGTTCTTCATTGGTTTTCTTCTATGACTTTTTGTCTTACATTTAAGTCTTCAGTACATCTCGAGTTTGTTTTTGTATAGAGAGACAGGGATCCAGTTTTATTCTTCTGCATATAGCTATACAATTTTCCTAGAAACATTATGTCCGTTTATTATGTCCTCATGACGTATGTTATCGTCTGCTTTGTTGTAGATCAGCTGATTGTAGGTATACGATATTGAGTTCTCTATACCACTGATCTATGTGTCTGTTACACCAGTACCATGCTATTTTAGTTAATATAAACTTGTAGTACAATTTGAAGTCAGGTAACCTGATGTCTTGAGTTTGTTCTTTTTGCTTAGGGGTGCTTTGGCTAGTTGAGCTCTTTTTTGGCTTCATATGAATTTTAGGATTTTTTTTTCTCATTCTGTGAAAGATGACTTTGTTGTTTTAATAGGAATTGCATTCAATCTGTAGATTGCTTTGGGAAATGTGGTGATTTTAATGATATTGATTCTTCTAATTTAGGAGCATGGTATGCTTTTCCACTTGGTTGTTTTGTCTATGATTTCTTTCATCAGTAGATATCTTTCATCTCCTTGGTTAAATACTTTTTTTTTTTTTTTTGGTAGAGACAGAGTCTCACTTTATCACCCTTGGTAGAGTGCCGTGGAGTTACACAGCTCACAGCAATCCCCAACTCCTGGGTTTAGGTGATTCTCGTCTCAGCCTCCCGAGTAGCTGGGACTACACGTGCCTGCCACAACGCCCGGCTATTTTTCTGTTTTTGCAGTTTGGCCGAGACTGGGTTTGAACCCGCCACCTTCGGTATATGGGGCCGGTTCCCTACTCGATGAGCCACAGGCGCTGCCCTCCTTGTTTAAATTCTTGTTAGGTATTTTATTATTATTATTATTCTTTTTTGCAGCTATTATAATGGGATTGAATTCTTGGTATGGTTCTCAGTTTGGTTGTTCTTGGTTTGTAGAGAGTCCCACAGCCAAAGACTCTATAGGAGTCTTTTGGATGAGTCCTTAGGACTATCTCAGCATAGCCTTGACCTTCTTTTTGTTTCAGTTTGAATACTCTTTATTTCATTCTCTTGCCTAATTGCTCTGACTAGGACTTCCAATACTATGTTGAATTAAAGTGGTAAGAAGGGTCATCCTTTTCTTGTTCTAGTTCTTAGGGGGAATGCTTTAAATTTTTCCCCATTCAGTATGATGTTGGCTGTGGGACCCTCATATAGAGCTTTTATTATTTTGAGATATATGTATGTCCTTCTATGCCTAGTGTTTTTTAGAGTCTTTACCATGAAAGGATGCTCATTTAAAAAAAATACTTTTTCTGCATCTGTTGAGATAATCACATGTTTTTTGTTTTTAATTTGGTTCATGTGGTGAATTATCCCTCTGATGTGTTTTTTGCTTATACTTTGTTGAGGATTTTTATATTTAAGTTCTGTACGGTCTGTAGTTTTCTTATTTGTTGTTGCACCACTTCCCAGATTTAGAGTCAGGGTGATGCTGGCATTGTAGAATGAGTTAGGAAGGACTCCCTCCTTCCTGATCATGTGGAATTGTTACAGTAGGATTGGCACCAGTTCTTGGTATGTCTGGTAGAATTCGTCTACAAATCCTTCTGTTCTTGTGGTTGTTTTGGTTGGTTATTTTTTATTACTAATACAATCTTGCTACTTCTCATTCAGGAGTTATATTTTTTCCTAGTTTAATCTCAGCAGGTTGTTTGTTGTCAGGAATTCAACCATATCCTCTAGGTATGCTAGTTTGTGAGCATATAGTTGTTTATGATACTCTCTGATGATGTTTTCTATTTCTGTAGTATAAACTGTAATGTTACTTTTTCATTTCTGTGTTTCTTTGGATCTTCTCTCTTGGTTAGTCTAGCTAGTGGCTTATCAATTTTATTTGTCTTCTCAAAGAATGAACTTTTTGTTTTGCTGATCATTTATTTGCATTGTTTGTTGCTCTCTAGTTCTTCTCTGATCTTTGTTATTTCTATAATTCTGCTAACTTTGGGTATGGTTGTTCTTGTTTTTCTAGTTCCTTGAGGGATGATGTTGTGTTGTTAGTTTATGATCTTTGCAATTATTGATATAGGTTTTTTTATTATTATTATTTTTTTAACAGAGTCTCACTTTATCGTCCTTGGTAGAGTGCCATGGCTTCACAGCTCACAGCAACCTCCAGCTCCTGGGACAAAGGCGATTCTCTTGCCTCAGTCTCCCGACTACAGGCACCCGCCGCAACGCCCAGCTCTTTTTTTGTTTTGCAGTTTAGCCGGGGCTGGGTTTGAACCCACCACCTTTGGTATATGGGGCCGGCGCCCTACTCGCTGAGCCACAGGCGCCGCCCTGATATAGGCTTTAAATACTATAAACTTCCCTCTCAGCTGTACTGTGTGTCCTACAATTTTCTTCCTTAAGCGAAACTTAATTTCCTTCCCTAATCATCAAATATCTCAAAAAGAATATTTTTTATTTAGTTCTACCAGTTTTGAACTTCCTATTCACTCCTTTTCAGTCTTCTGCTCTGTGCTGTCAGTCCATACCACTCTTTTGAAACTGCTCTGTAACAGTTCCTACTGATCTACATTTCAAGGGCTCTCTACTCAGTCCCTATCCTACTTGCCCATTCTAATAGACTTTGGTATTTAACACTTCTCTGTTCTTCTTTTTTTTCTCTTTTTCTTCTCCGTTATTCTTTTGTTCCATTATTTTACTCTCTACAGCTTACTTTTTTTTTTTTTTTTGAGACAGAGCCTCAAGCTGTCACCCTGGATAGAGTGCCATGGCATCATAGCTCACAGCAATCTCCAATTCCTGGTATCAAGCGAGTCTCCTGCCTCTGCCTCCCAAGTAGCTGGGACTACAGGCACCCGCCACAACGCCCGGCCATTTTTTGGTTGCAGCTGTCATTGTTGTTTGGGGGGCCCGGGCTGGATTCAAACCGCCAGCTCAGGTGTACGTGGCTGGTGCCTTAGCCCTTTGAGCCATAGGTGCCGAGCCGACTGGTAATTTTTGAGGGGCAATTTTTTATTATCTACCAAAATCTATAATGCAAACATTTTTAGCCCCAGAAATTTGACTTCCAGAAACATAACTAAGTCACATATGTTCACAAAGATAGATTTACACAGATGTTTATTGCAGCACTGACTGTAATTGTATAATAATTGGAAACCACCTAAATGCCTCAAAGTGAGTGACAGGTTATGTAAATTATGATACATTCCTACACTGGAAGTCCACAAAGGCATTATCAAGAAAAACATAGATCTATATATGCTTTTTTTTTGAGACAGTATCACCCTAGGTAGAGTGCCATGGCATCATGATACCTTACAGTGACCTCAAATTCCTGTGTTCAAATGATCCTCTGTCTCAGCCCCTCCAAGGGCTGGGACTACAAGTTGCCTCAGCCAATTACAGCTGGGATTACAAGTGTGCACAACATCCAGCTAGTTCTCTTTTTTCCTATATTTTAGTTGAGCCAGGGTCTTGCTCTTGCTCAGGCTGGTCTTGAACTCCTGATCCCAAGCTATCCTCCCACCTTGGCCTCCCAGAATGCTAGAATTATAAGCATGAGCAGCCTATACATACTTCTTGAAAATCTCTCTTAGGTTTAATTTTAAGGAAAAGAGACAAGTTGCAGAATAAAACTTACAATCCCACTATATGTGAAATAAAAAATAATGTGTATGCATGTAGGTATATCAAAAGAAGGGTATAAAAAACTGCATACCAGACACGTAGCAGTTGCTACATCCAGAGATTTAAGGATTAGGGGTAAAGGGTATCCACATTTGATTCTATAAGCTTATGTATTATGCAGATTCTTACAACAAAAATGTATCCATCTTTCACTTCTATATAAAGAAACGGAGAGTGCATGAGGCTAGTCAAAGAAACTGAAAAACAAGACTCGGTTCAAGTGTTAGAGATGCAAGCCTACAAGTGTGGCTTTTCCCATTACTATGTGGATCAATAGGGAACACAGACTTCAGAGTCTGAAGTGGAGGTGACCTGAGTTCAAGTCCACCACTTCTCATTTTGTGTTGGCAAGAAAATTCCTTACCCTCTCTGAGATTCAGCTTCTCTCTTCTGGTTATAA
Source organism: Arctocebus calabarensis (assembly GCA_963573935.1). Lineage (NCBI taxonomy): Eukaryota > Metazoa > Chordata > Mammalia > Primates > Lorisidae > Arctocebus > Arctocebus calabarensis. The sequence goes on from CAUYON010020556.1 coordinate 7,344, forward strand.
AATGAGAATAATAACAGCATCTTTCACAGAGTGGTTGTGAGGATTAAATAAAATATTTCAAATGTGCAACACTATTCCTAACTCATTGAAAGAGAATAATGAATGATGGATAGAGATCTTGCTCGCTCTCTCATAAAATGGGAGAAGTATATACCATCACCCTTTATTTTGACAACATCTTCTATTCAACTATTCCCACTGTAGAAGAAATCATTTATATGGCCGGGGGTGGGGGGTGTTATTGTCATGTCCTTCGTTTTTAGTTCATCATAAGGTAGAATCGTATTAATGATCTGACTTTCTCAAATAAAGGAATTTAGTCCCCAAAAGACCAAATGTCCAGCATAGGTTATAAGCCCTGCTGCTAAAAAGTGGACTTACCACTCCTGCTCCTGCAATCGGGCCCCCAAGACCATGCTTTTTCCAATCAGGCCTTAATAGGTGCTGCTTCAGAACATATAGCAGAATACCTTTAGTGGAAGAAAAACCTAAGCAAATTGTTTGAAATATTTTCACACAGAAAATCATAGGTAGCTTTGAGTTTATGTTTAAAGGGCTCTTGTTTAAAAAGGAAAAAAAAAGACAAAGTCCAAAATCTGATCCATAGCTGAGAAGCTGTAATAGCGATCCTTTTCACTGGAGAAATTTACAACCAAATAGGGCTTTGGAGCCAAGATTCTCACAGCAATGAAAATGATGTGGCCACAGAAGGGGCGGGGGGCGAGTAAAGAAAGAGGTTGGTGATAACATCCTTGGGATAGTTCTAAACTCCATTACACTATCCAAAAGAAATATAATAGGATTTGAGGCCCAATTATTACTTCCTCCATCTAACCCCCTTCATTTAACATATCATTAGTATTTTTAGACGAGTCCCTTGTGGCTCTCATGCTTTTGTAGGTGAATCAGACAGCAAGAGCCGTGGCAGCTATCCAAGGAAACTGATCCCCCTTTTAATGCTCCTTCCTGGGTACCTGCTATAATGCAATTATCATGTACTGAAGCAATTTTCGGGAAAATGACTTGACAAGAAGAACTCTGTCATTTTGTAAACAAGAACAAACGTTGTAATTGGATCTTAATTACACAATGTTCTGAGAGGTTATTTTTATTTCTTTGTTTGTTAATGCAATTATTTAGCTTCCCTATTTTAGCCTTGACCTTGCAGGAAGAGGGTATTTTCCAGTCAGCATAATGCTTTATCTTTGAAAGCTGCAATCAATAAGGATAATTAATGATGCCGGCTGCAATGATAGCCTCAGCAATCATTATCCCACATTAATCCCTGCAGTCAGGCTGGGGTCAAGGCCATCTAAATCATTCACCCAGGGGTGGAGAAATTCAAATAATTTACCAATTTAAATCCTTGCAAACAAATCCCACTTTATTTTCAAAGCAGTTTGAATGCTGGCCAGGTTTGTTTTCTGCATTTTTGCCCAGTGTTTTTTCTTTTTAATGACAGAATATCCCGTTTATATTGGCATGACGGTTTTGCTATGTTTGTGTTTTGATAAATTAATGTTAAAACATGCAGCACATGAAATGCTGCTGAGCCTGGAGGTACACGGCGCATTTAGCATTTCACACATTGTTACTGGTTTTAAACAAGAAATGCAGGAGAAAGAGAAAAGGGAGAAGAAGGGGAGGGGAAAGAAAGAAAAGAGAATGGAGGGCAGAATAGTGGCCAGTGGCTCAGGCTAGCAGAGACCTAGGAAAGAGGGTTGAAAAATACAGTGTGAAAGTCTTTGAGGTGGAATTACAGGCATATGCAGAATTGTCGAGAGAGAGGGACTGTTGGATGTGAAACTTCGTGCTGGATCTTGCAACAAAACAGCCCCTATAGAGGTCTAGTTTCCTTCATTTGTGCCATTTTTTCCTGCCGTTTCCTAACAGGCAAGGTGGATGACTTGATGTATGCTTCCAACTGCCTGCTGTAGATCACACCCTGTTATGAAGAATTCCTCTGCGCTCCCAAATACTTTTCAACGATTTCATTCTAATTAGTGTTTTACTATAAATCATATTCCCAGTCTGCACACACAGAAGATGATAACAAATTGATGCCTGATGTGTGTGTGTGTGTGTGTGTGTGTTCTATCTTTCTAGAACCAACTTAAGCAAATGGAGAGACATTTCAAGCCACTGGGTCTCAATAAATATCAGTCGATGTGACATAGCCCAGTTTGCCTTTATCCCTTTTTTTTAAGTCATGTGGGAAGAAATTATAGTCGCTAATGTGAACTTCACTGGCATGGTATTTAGAGATTGGGATGTTTGTGGGGTTTGGAGATAGAAGACGATGAAGAGATAGCTGCTGGAAGCAGAGTAAACGATCTGGAAAGCACGCAGCCAGAATCTCTCTTTCCCCTCACCCGTGGGAAGCTCTCTGCAAAGACTGTGTTGAAAGCTGCCGAGAATTTATCACCCATTGCTTTTTCATTATGAACAGTGACTGCTACAGACAGAGCACTTAACGTGTCTGAGCACAGTTATTATATTCACGAGAAGGAATTCTTTCTAATGAGATTGTATCACTATTTTGCCTTCTACCCAATGTAGATTGTTGTTTCATCCTGGCAGAAGAAAAAACAGAAGATATTTTTGGGGTCTTGGGATAGAATGGTATGGAAGGAGGGAGGAAGCTGAAAGAGGAAGGGGAAAGTGAAGTGCGTATTTGAGCGTGGAAAAGCACGCGTCACACCAAGTTGGCCTCTGACATGGCTGGTTCCCTTCCAGCCCTCCACCTGCCTGATCTACCTTGCGAGGCTTGTGAGTTTTGAGAAAGAGCCTCATCTTTGCAGAGCTGTCCTCTTTCATCATCACACCCCTCTCTCCAGCCTCTTACCCTTGCATTTCTTCAATAAAGTATGAAACTGGCAAGCCCAATTTCAGGCCAAATGCAAATGTGGGGCCTCCCGCAAGGCAGCAAAGTCTGTCTTCCCTTCCCATAGGCCTGCCGCCCTGTGCACAGCCGACACCTTCCCACTGGATGCACTGGCACCTGGATCAATTATTATGCAAGAGGCCCTGGCTGAGTCACCTGAGGCCACTGCCTGAGGCCACTGCCTTGCCCTACGTGAGACATCATGGGGTCCACACCTAACTCCAGACCTTCCCCATCCATGCGGAGGCCCTGCTGGGGCCTCACAGTGACAGTAGGATGTGGGTATGCTCCTACCTTAGCGATATGACCTGGTTACCACCCCCAGTGGAGGGAGGCAGCCTTCTTGGGGCTGGTAGGGAAGCAGAGGCGAGGCAGGGTGGTGGTGTCAGCCCAGCACCAAGCCCCCATGCCTCCTCATTGTCCTCATTGGATTTCACTGACACTAACTCAAAGGCAAATAAAAATTCAAAGAAGTAAGTGTTAAGAATTTCAGAACAATCGTTGTAGAGTGCTAAATCCCAAGCACAGGACCTTTCTGAGCACAAGGCCTGGGCAGCTGCTTAGGCCACTGGACCCTGCAGCTGGCTTTCCTGTCATGTGCCAGGGGAATACCCAAAGAAGAATAAGACTCGGATGCCTGGCGTCGAGACACTCATTATCTAGAGGGGACATAGGCAGGTGGAATCTCAAAAACTACACTGCAATGAGAGATTGGCTCGTTGAGCGTCTACTGTGTGCTGAGCTCCCAGGGATCACCGACATAACCCTCATAATGAGCTCAGGAGTTATGATTATTATTAATCCTATTCTTAATTATTTTCTGTATTACTTTTTCATTAAAATCATAACTGTATACATTCATGTGGTACAACGTGATGATGGTATATGATGCAGAATGCTTACATCAAACTGATCAACATCAGCATCACTTATTTTTTTTTTAATCAAATCATAATCTGAAATATTTTCATCGAACTGTTTAACATAGACTTCATGGCATTTTCTTAATCACTATATGAAGACATTGGTATTCTGCATTTAGTGAGTTTCACCTGTACCCTTCTAAGATGCACCATAGATGTGATCCCACCAATACCCTTCTTCCACCCAGCCTCCCCCCTCCCGTCCCCTCCCTTGCCCTTTTCCCCATATTCTTGTGCTATAATTGGGTGTTAGCCTTCATATGAAAGCTATAAAGTAGCTTCATAGTAGGGCTGAGTACATTGGATACTTTTTAAATAAGACTTTAAATAACACTTATTTTTTAAATTTCACTCTTAGTTATTTTGAAGTGTACCCTTTCATTGTGCTCGTTAGACGAGATCCAAATGCCCTCCCTCCTCCCACCCATCGCCCTCCCACTTCGTGTCACCTCACCCTCCCCTCCTCTACCTCTCACTGAACTATATTTGTGTTTTATCATTTGTATGAGTATGTAAGTGTTTATAGATTGGTTTCATAATAGTATTGAGTACATTGGATACATTTTTTTTCCATTCTTGAGATACTTTACTAAGAAGAATATGTTCCAACTCCATCCAAGTAAAAAATATATATATATGGAACGCTTCACCAATCTGTGGCCTAGAGGCCATGCTAATCTTCTCTGTATTGCTCCTAGATTAGTATATGTGCTTCCAAAGCAAGCACTCTTAATCCTATTTTTTAAATAACAACATTGAGGGTTAAGATGTCAAGTAACTTCCTCAAGTTCATATAAAACAGGCAGAGTCGGCGTTTAAATGTAAGATGGATGCTCCAAAGCCTGATACCTTTGTCAGAGATATTTTGCAAAGCAGCCAGAGGTCACTAGCACCATCCTGCAGGAGCTGAGAAAGGAACGACCTAAGTGATGAATTTGAGCTACATCTTGAAAAATGAGCTGGAATTTACCCATCCACAAGAAGGAGGAATGCTATGCACATAGTCATGGAAAAACACAGACAATCCGGGAAATTCTTATGGGTGAAGCAAGGGATATTGGCAGGAAACAAAAGGGAGTAAAGCTGGGGAGGCAGAGCGAGCCAGGGCAGGAGGAGGGTCCCATAGAGGCCTTGGGCTTCATTCTGTTGGCACCAGGACCCTGCAGTGATGTTAAGATGGGTGGTAACAGAATCAGATTGCCGATCCCTCAAGAAGCCAGGCCAAAGTTACATAAAACACAGACAAGGAAAAAGAAAACCAACAAAATGACTATCAGTTTTACAGTTGGGAAACCATTCGCAACCTATGCCAAGGATTTTGCAAAGGCGTTTCAATAGCAAAGTCATTCTTCCAGAACAGCTGCCAACTCAACACGGAAAAAGCTGAAGGATGAGTGAAGACATACCAATCTATGAGAAAACTCCCCACAAAGAAGGAAATATCAGGTGATCAGAAACATAGGCCCTTTCCCCAGGCAGCAGAGAGGAACCATGAAATAAAGCCTCTTTCGCTGGCTATTGAACTGATGCAGTTACTGCCCAGATCAATATTTGAAATGGACTCGCATAATGCAGACAACTGTGGAATCCCAAAAAGCTATTTTATTTACAAACAATTAATGACCCCAAGCTGGATTGGAGTCAGGTGATGACTAGATCTAATAGGCTGTACAATCTCGGGCCTAAATAGTTACTCATCTCAAAGCATCTTCCCAGCAGATAGGTGGATGAGACAAGTGAGCATAGACTGTAGAATCAGACAGGTCTGAGTTCAAATCCAGCTCTGTCACTTGCCAGGTGCATGACTGTGAGCAAGTCACTTACCCTCCATGAAGCTTGGGATTCTGATCTGTAAAGGGGATAAAAATCTTAACCATAAAAGAATAGTCAAAGTATAAAATGAAAGAACATGGGAATTTGTGTCTGGAATAGTGCACATAGTGAGTGCAAAAACCTTCCAGTTCCCCTTACCTGTTCTAGTCTTCGTTCTTCTCACCTGCAGTAGAAGCCCCAGATGAGTTTCAAGCAGCCTCCTAGCTCGACCCTTCCTTGACTCTAAAACCTCAGTTTCTCTCCTTGAGCACATTTGACATGCCACACACCACGCTGTGCCCTGGGGAAAGAATGGTGGGCACCGCCTCTGCCCTCGAGGAGTTTATTATTCTAGCAAGGAAGCACTTTTATACCAATTGTTTATGAGCAACAGCAAGAAAGTGAGTTGTCCATCAGTAGCTTTACCTAAGGAATGCTAGCCAAGGCTGCCTGCCTCAAAATGCCCTCCCTGACACTTGAAAGGTGTCTATATCAGATCAGTCCTTTGAAGTTTGAATTATTGAATGGGAGAGAAACACCTTAAGTCCTTCTTGGCTAATGTTGGAGCCTAGATAACAGCCAGCCAGGAGCTAGACAGGGACGGAAGCACAGAGGCCTGGAGCAACGGCAGGGCGCAGGGGCCGGAAGGCCTCAGAGAGAATACGACGTGCTGGAAAAGGACTGTACACCTGCAATGCTTGTGCTGAGTGGACACCCCCTCCCCAGCCCCAGCGCTCACCTAAGGGCCAACCGCTGTGGCCAAGTTCAAGAGTCCAACTGTGGGCTCTGGTTGCTAAACAAGCTCCACAGCTCAAATATTTCAGTTTCCATCTTTATCTAGGTTTATCTTGACTCCATTAAATTCAGAAGAAACCTGAGAACCTGAGTACTAACTTAATTTTCTTCGTATTTTTTTATGTTTTATTTTTAATTAGTCTAAAGGTCTTTTTGTTGTTGTTGTTTGCAGTTTTTGGCCAGGGCTGGGTGTGAACCTGCCACCTCTGGCATAGGGGGCCGGCGCCCAACTCCTTTGAGCCACAGGAACCACTTGTCCAAAGGCTTTTTTAAAAAAATTAGTCTAATGGTTTTTTCTTTACGATTTTACCCTCTGTGCTCATATTTAGATGCATTTATTTGGACTGTGAAGACGGTGGTGGTGAAAGCTGGGAACCGTCAGGATTTTCTTGTCTTTGCAGATTCCAGGGAGATGCTCAGAAATGAGTCTCCTGCATCCGACAGTGAATAGTGAGCAGTGATAACCAAGTGAAACTGGTCCAGGAGCCGCCTCCAGAGCCGCATGCCCGTTCCTCGGCAATGTTTGCTGTTTCAGGGATACAACATCTTAACATTTCTCTGTGAGAAATAGAGACCCCCACACACTATTCAGGCCTGAACATGAGACCTGGGATTCTGCCAGCCTCTCAATCACTTCCTGATGGCCCTCAATGCTGACCTGGCATTTCTTTTGCCTTGGGAAGAAACTGGAGGGTGGACTGGCTGCTTTCCAAAAGAGAGGTAGGAGCAGAAGTGGGGAGATTCTTCCCTTAGCACCCGATTGTTAAGAAGACAGTGGATCTCGCCGCTCAGACATGGGAGGCTCCTCCTAACCCTTTCGGAAACATGGTCTGTCACACAGGGTCAATCAATCATCTACGAGCAAATTCAGCTACACATCAGAGAGAAAGGGAAATATTCTGGCGTGAAGACCTTACCAATCGCCCTCAGCCCACTCACAGACCTGACAGAGGACAGCTGAGGAGCTGGCTCTGCTGTTCCCTCACTGGTCCGGCCTCTGTGAGCTCCCTTGTGTGAGCACCTCCTTCTGCTGAGTGGAGCTCTAGCACTTAAAGTTTCATTTTTTCATGTCTCCTAAATGTGAGTCGATCTCGGTTCTTCACCTCATGTGGAAGCAGAGGAAAAGTCTACGTAAGATGCTTTTCAGGGCCATTTTGCCCGTGCTCAGCCCTTGCCTCCTGACTGCCTCGGAGACATAAACCCTCCACGAGTGGTGCCTCCGTTATTCTCCTCCCAAACTCAACCTCTGGGCAGCCACAGAACACCAAGTAGCAGAAAGTGGCATCAATTCTCAAAATATTCTAGTTGCAAAGAAACTTAGGAGGCCTGTAGTCCACCTTGATCCCTTGGCTTCACAGGGAAAGACACCAGGTTCACAGAAACCGTCTTGCTCAGGGTCCCATTTGCAGAACAGAGAGAAAATTTTGGCCCCTGGTGCTTTTGCTGCACCTCAGGGAGAAAGCACTTCGTGTTGCATTTCTGAGAGGCCATTCCTTAACTCTGCCTGCAGCGTCTGTAGTAGATTATGAACAATTATCAAATTCAGAGTGATCCTCATCAATGGAAAACAACAACTAGAAAATCAATCAAGCTGCTATCGGAGGTGCTGCGTGCTGCATTCTTCCCCTGCTAACGAGGAGTTTCTGAAAATGCAGCACTGTATAATAGAGTAAGTTCAAAATCAATCAATCACTATCATTAGAGAGAGAGCATCTGTTAGATCTTTTATTACATACAAAATGCGGTACTGGCTGATGTGGTGATGCACTGTAAAACTCGGTGTTCTGTTAGGGCAGGAATTGGGCAAAACACACAGACACGTGTGAGTGGAGATGAACAACAGGAAGCTGACTATAACAGTGTTGTGCGACGTCAAGAGGCAGCCAGGCTATTGAGAGCTGCAAGGAAATTTTCTGGAAGAACAACTTGAGATCTGCTATAGGATGGGGTAGGACAGAATAGGATAAGATAGGGTAAGAAGAGGAGAGAGAGAGAACCACATGGGCAAAGGTGAAGAACTGACAATACATAGGGCAGGTTGGAGAACTTAAAAGACCTGATGAAAAATTAAGTCATACCTATAAATAATAGCAATTCATGGAGGGTTTATCTTACCAGGGAATGAGTTATTTGAAGCATATTTGAAGCAGGTACACATGGCTCCAGAATATGGGGTGTATTGGAAGCAGAAGACAAAAGAGGCAAAAGAACTAATTAGGAAGCTGTGGCAACAGTGTTGGCTGAAGGGACAGGAGGCTGAAGGAGGGTGGTGAGTGTTGAGTAAAAAGAATGGGATGGATGTGAGCGGCGCCACACGTAAAAAACTGATGGATTTAGGTTCTGGTTGGCAAATGAGTGACAAAGCAGAACCAGAAACATCCAGACAGGGAGCAGGTTTGGGGACAGAGGGAAGTCTGTCTTAAGCACATGAAGATCTGGGTGATGGTAGGACATACTGGTGGAAATAATCTATAGTGAGTGAGATGTGTGACACTGGAGTTCAGAAGCAGGATCAAGGATAAAAGATGTTGCTGTTGGGTGTAAGTGAGGAGCAGCAATGTCTGAGGAGGCTGGTTAGAGTGACAGTGCTCACCGCGGCGGGCGGATGGGCCCTCACCTCAACAGAGGCACCTGCCACAGGTGCTTCCCACACAGCCAGCCTTCAAGGGCTCCATAGCCCTGACCATGCCATTTAGCCCCTAAACCAAGTATGACAATAACATTAAAATCACCTGGGAGCTATATGAAGATACCAATTCCTGGGTCTCATCCCTAGAAATTCTGATGTAATTGGCTTGAGGTCTAATTTCCAGGCATTTGAAATTCTTCGAAAGCATTCTATGTGGTGATGGTGTTGTGGTTTGTTTAAAAACTAGAGTCATCATCGTTTAGAGATACAAAATGAAATATCTGGAGATGAAATGCTATTGTGTCTGAGGTTTACTCCAAAATAATAAGGCAGGGGCTGGAAGTGGGTAAGTTATGGAGAAAACCAGATTGGACGTGAGTTAAGAGCAGTTGTAAGTGGGTGACGGACATGTAGCGCTTCATTATATTTTTCTTCCTATTTGCATATAGTTTTGAAATTTTCTATAATAAAATGTTTTTAAATAAATCAATAAAGGTTTTTAGGTAATGCTGCAGTAGACCCAGTGTTGAGGACTCCCGGGGTCCGAGGGTCCCCGCAGGTGGTGCTCTGCTCCTGCACGCTTTAACTCCATCAACAACCACCACCCAGCTTCTCTACAGATCCTCCCCCAGGCTGACAGCAAAGCCTTATTGCTTCTTATAATTCTTCTAACCCAGAGCTGAGGATCTCACAGTAACCCATACTCTCATCTCAAATTCCCCAACAACAAAACTGGAAATACCTGGAGATGGCAGAACTGCCCAGAGCAATCAGGCTGCACTTTAAAATCCTGACGTCCGATGACAGAGGCAACAGGCCTGATCATTTACTCTAAAACCTTTGACCGAAAAAATAAGTACTTCTTAAAATTTTCTACCATGGACACGCCTTCCAAAAGAGACGTGCTGGGAGTCTCCTTCCCAACTGACTCATACCTACAAGGTAAGAAAGTGGAGTCAGCTCTCAGAATGAGACACAGATAAAATGCTGTTACTGTTAGAAATGAGGCCTTGTCCAGTTTGTCTCCAGTTTCCCATGAAGCTTTCCTTAGAAAAGCATTTTCCAACAGCAAATTGAGCCCCTTCGGGGGCAGTTGATGGGTCACGGGCAGTGAATTTCTTTAAAAAATGAAATAGAGCAGAAAATAAAATACCGGAGTGCCTTACATAACGTGTCCAGTATTGCTATGTGAATACCAGTTTCAGTAATTATATATGTGTATAAATGTGTGGGTGGTTATTTGGTCTTAATGTAAAACAGTCAAAATAGTTTTAAATCCACTGTCTTCGAACTTCACTTATTATGTCCGATTTCACAGTAAACGTCTTTTCCCTTCACTTGAGGGCAAACCAGGGAGGCCTGGAGTTGGGGCGGATCATAGGGACCTGAAGAAGTCAGGAGTCTGAAAGACAGATGAGGTGGAGACTTAGAAACAGGTGGGCAGGGAGGAAAAACAAAGAGCCACACTGGATCCAGCAAGCAGGGTAGGTGAAATCTGATACTGAAGGCGACAGGCAAATCCAGGTACACAGAACTAGGCTCCATGACTCTGGAATTCCTATATTAGAAGGAGCTCAGGAAAGCCACCTTCATTGGAAGGGTTTTGGTGGCTTATAGCTGTGAGGGTAAGATAAACTTACATTGCATCGTTTTTGAGTGGGTCTACCGAGTCGTGACGAAAATTATGGGGAAATTAAAGCCCTCCAACCCATGCCACCAGGTCACCCCAAAAACTAAGAAACCAGAGCTCAAAGTCAAAGTGAATTCTGGGACCCAGGCCCCCAGATGGAATTCTTACTCTGGCCCTGCTGCTTTTCCAGCTGCCTTCAGGTACGTGCACCCCACACCAGCAGGGGACTCGGCCCCCTTGCTGGCCACTCCACTAGGGGTATCTGACTGAGAACTAACCGCTACCTAAAATAGGCCATTAGTGAAAGAGGGACAAAGTGAGAATGGATTTCAGAGATGCTACACAGGTGGAATTGACAGATCTTTTGGTTTTGCTGGAGGTTGGGAGTGGGGAGTGAAAGGGAGGGGGCACCCAGAGAGGGCTCAGCACTATGGAGTCTGAGTTAGTAGGTGGTCTTCTCGCAGGCCTGGTTGTGTCCCAAGGTCACAGTTATACTGAGTTATTCAGCCGGGTACAGGCTGAGTGAGTCTATTAGAAACAACTCAGGAAGACATAATGGGATTGAAAGGCTCCACTGTGAAGGCCAAAGAACTAGAGCAGGGATCTGCCTGACAATAATCCAAGTCTATTAGGATGGTCATGCTGCATAATAATAATATCCAAATCCTGCACACAGCCCCATGAGGTCACGTCTGTACACTCAACCCAGTATGCAGTTTCCAATAGAGGTTTGTTCAGTAGACGTTAGTTCTGTTACAGTGGAAAAGTGGCACTCAAACATGGACATCGCATCATTTGAGTCTTGCAACAACCGTGTCAGAAAGTCAAAAGAATGATGTTAACCCCATTTTATAGATTATGAGACTAAGACCTTGCCCAACTTAAGTGATTTTTCAAACAACTAATAAGGTTGATTTTAACTTATAACTTAGGTCTTCCACTCCCCCCACTTTGTGGAAAGCCAGCATAGGAAGTTTATGCCAACATTCAAGATCAAGAAATAGAATCAATTCTTGAGAGATAACAAACAATCAGATCAGACAATTTTAAGTAAGCAGCTCCACATAAGTGGCTAAGTAGTAGTTTAAGAAAACACGGAGACATTGTTTATGAGCTGGCAATAAATCTGAGAATGCAAAGCAAAGCTTTGGAAAGGAACAATCATGGCAGTGGTTCTTACCCTTCCTAATGCCACAACCCTTTAATACAGTTCCTCATGTTGTGGTGACCCCCAACCATAAAATTATTTTTGTTGCTACTTCATAACTGTAATTTTGCTACTGTTGTGAATTGTAATATAAATATATGATATTCAGGATGTATTTTTGTTATTACAAAGGGGTTGCAAGGGGTTGAGAATCGCTGATTTAAGGGGAAAGCAATCCGGTAAATGTTATTAATTTTTTATTATTATTTTTATTATTAAATCACAGCTGTGTACATTAATGCAATCAAAGGGTACAATGTGCTGGTTTCATATACAATCAGAAAAGTATCCAATGTACTCAGCCCTACTATGAAACTAATTTATGGCTTTCATATGAAGGCTATAGCACAGCTATAACACAAGAATATGGGGAAAGGGCCAAGGGAGGGGAGGGGAGAGTTGGGGTGGAGGGAGGGTAATTGGTGGCACCACAGCTACGGTGCATCTTAGAAGGGTACAGGTGAACCTTACTAAATGCAGAAAAAAATGTCTTCATACAATAACTAAGAAAACACCATGAAGGCTATGTTGATCAGTCATTAATTTTTTTAAGAGTACATCTTTCGAACCAGAAATGTATGAACTTTTAAATATTTTATTTATAAATTTGTTATTGCATTTTTCCCATTCTCTATTTGAGTTGCTTATCATGAAAATGAAATTAAACAACTTCTATTCCATTATTACAAATACAGAAAGCCCTCCTTCCTGCTGTCTGAAAAGGTTTTAAGTCCCTTTAAAGTAGGAGCAAAATAAGTAGAGGGGGACAAGAGCTTCTATTATAAATTTAACCAGAAAAATAAATGAAACTAAAAACTAAAGATACATTTTATACTACATTTAACAAAGTATACCTCATAAGTGTAACTGGTTGCTAATTCTTAGAAGGAACAAAAGTACTAAGTGCTGATTGCTTTGTTTAGATTAAATATAATTTTTCCATTCAAACAAACAGAAAAATAACAGCGGTCTTTACTTTACACATGCACAGATCATAGGAAGGATCATTTTAACAAATATACCCAAGAGATACAGTGATTTTTCTAGGGGAAAAAATGGCAATTTCAATGATTCTCTTTTGAATGTCTGCAGTGAAGTTGGCACTCTTGACTTTCTAATTTTTAATCCTGACAGATCCTCATTTGTCAATGGTGTTAGTGAGTTAAGTCATTTTCCAACATCATTTTTACTGACCTTGTGAAATTTTGTACTTTTTGCAAAATTACTTCTTTCCCTTTGCAATCAGCTTCCCTTGTGTTTTCATGTTATTGTCAAATGTTTGTCACATCAGAAAACCCACAGGAGCCAAGACATCAGAATGATTATGCCAGGAGAGGGATGTTGAGTGGGGGATCATTTTACGGGAGGTCATTTTATTAATGTTTATGATACAGTAACTTTTGCTGAAAACTAAGGAAACTTACATATTGAATACTAAGGATGATGAAACTCTCCTTTACTTAGTTTTTCTTTCATCTAAGTGTGGAATGATACAACCGTCATCTACAGAATCAGAGCCATCTTTGTGCAAAGGCTGTCCCTTCCTGACACCATACACCCTCTCCACCAGAAGTCACGATTCATCACCTGGGATGACAGGGAAAAGTATTGGGCACGTTCAACAGCCCCATGGAGAACTATCCTCCATCACAGGAAAGCCAGCACCATTCCACAGGCAGACTCTGGTTACATTCTCTGTGGCACTATCCCTTGGAGATACAAAACTTGGTTCTCTCTTAGCAGCTCAGCCAAAAAGTGAAGATGGTAGCTCATGAGATTTAGATTTAGCAGATTGGAGGATGAGAAAGTAACTACTCCTATCCGCTGTGATCTATAAATAGAGAGTTCATGTGTGTGTGTATGGAAGGCAGTTTAGAAGAAAGGAATGCACACCTCCGGTTGAGGCAGATCCCATTAGCAATGCCTCTGGTATTCTTGACAACCAGAGACGTCAAAAGAATTAGAGCTCTAGGCATGGAAGCCAGGAAGCAATTACTTGGAAAAGGGTCTTCCTTTTGGCTACTACGGGCTCTCTTGTGACTTTTTTACTCAAGAAAAGATTCTGGTTGAATGAGTCATCTTCTTTCGAGGCCAAGAAATAGAATTGCTGAAATCCTTAGGGTAACACTTTGTAGAAGAGGTCTAAAACTGAAAACTTGTAATACTGGCTAATCACATTCTCTGCAAGACTCAGTGAGATGAAGTTTCCCAGTTGACAAATATGATGAGGGCTTAATATAGACAGTGTTCTGGAGGTAACAAAATCTCTCACATTCATATGGAGCATTTCTGGTTGATTCCAAAAATGGCCAAGGTATAAAAATAAGGCTCTGTTTCCAGAATGAGTAGACTTGGGGAGATGCTTGCCCAGTGTTGAATATGTATAAACAACGTTTTTAACCCTCAATGCCAGATAACATTATCATTAGAAAAACAACCTAACATCTATTAATTATGAACATGAGTGGTGCAAGGTCCAATAGCATATATACTAAAATGTAGAAGCAATTTGAGAAATATCTGAAATAAAAGTACTGTAATATCTATGTGAAAAGATGGAGAATGCCCATCTGCAGAAATAGGTCACTTCCACTAGATCATCACATACCTCCTTTAAACTACAGGGAAACTAGGGGAAATGACTGAGCACAGGGAATATTTGATCCACATTTACTGTATCTGCCTCAGTCCACCTTCTTAACTAAATATTTCTTTGTTTTCTTCTTCTAACACTGAATACACCTAGCTCCTCCACCAGGGAGATGAGCCAAAATTTCATCCGTCCACCACTGCATCCAACTCACGGGTCAGTCCTTCTGGGTGATGTCAGTTTTCTCTCCATCAGATCCAGATAGATGTGACCTTTCTTGGTCCTGAGGACTTGATCTAAAAAAGGCAAGTTATCTACTTCTTCTGCACGAACAGGTACGTGTATATATGCCCACCTGCTAAGGTATATATCAATGCGTCTGCTTAAAAAGAAACAAATGAAAGACACACAGCTGTCCTGCTGTAGCAATTCTGGAGTCCAGCTGGGAAGACCCTGGGAGGACCTTCTACTCTCCAGAGCCTCAAGAGGCTCCTTGGTCAGGCCACTATTCTCCTCTTTAAGAAGAGCTCTTCCTGCTTCATTATTCTTGGCTCTTTAGTTCATCCTCAAGGAGATTCTACTTTTCCCTTATTCTTTTTGGATGCATTTGAAATAATCTTTAGAGAATTTGAACGCCATAGGGGCATCTCAGCTTTCTCAAATTGCTTTGTAGTAGGGGCCCCACGGTTGTTTTAAGTTCTGAATATTCAGATCCCCTCACGTGGTTGCTTTAGTTATACAGTTGCCTGAAAACGCTCTTGTTCTCACTTCATTGGACAAAGACAGACCCACGTTGTTTTCAGCATGTGGGTTCTTAGATCTGTTTTATTTCTTCGTTTCCTCACCTCTCTGCCTCCTTATAACATCTTGATGAATACTGAGGTTAGGCTATTGGGCTTGCAGAGGAAGGCCACGTTTTGGCAATATTTGCCTTGAGTCATATTAATCAACCACCAGAGTCAATAATATCACATACCACTAAAGTCCTATTTTTCATTCTCTTCTCCTATCTCTATTAGTTCCTTAACTAAATAGCCTGACCAGCTAGTTATTAGAAACAATAGTTTACCAGAATATTTTGCCACAACACAACAAGGATTATCATCTTTTCAATTTTCAATACTAGTTTCCTCACAACCCACCCCTGATGGCTGAGGAACTACCATGTTCTTCAGGTTTTTCTAAGGGTAGCACCCCACCTCAGGATAATGTCTATATTGGCACAAATTGACTCTATAGCCTGAGTTCCAAATCTTAGTGACTGAGCGCAACAAAAGCTCATTCCACACTCACACAAAGTCTCCTACAAATGAGCAAGAGCTCCCTTCCATCCACTGAAGAGGTCTCTTGCATCTGTCCCAGGACCCAATTGACTGACCATGGATTAGCTCATAAAATCTAAGCACTGAATTTACAAAGCTCAGAACCAGTCCCCAGTACATGGTGACAATCCAAGGTGTAGATACAGCATCCATGAACACAGGGTCCTTCTGTTTCTTCACGACACTCTCATATGGGCAGCATATACTTTTGTACATGCATCTTTTTAAAGTACTGATTTGTAAACATTTTCGGGTCACAATTGGGGTGACCATCTACCCCCCTTCACTCCAGACCGAGAAGGTGCCCAGTATTCAAGACTTTCAGTGCTAAACTAGGAGAATCCCACGCAATCTGGGACGAGTTGGTCACCCTAGACATTGTCCTCGTAGAAAAGCAGATAAAAACAAAAAGATCCCCACATTTTGGAAGTCACACAGAGCTTCATCTTCATCTTCCTTCCACTGTGAACTGACATGGCCTATTTTCCAAAAGAAGACATGAGCTTCTGGAAGAACAGCCTGGCCTACATTTTTGTGTGACTCTGATTAAGTAGGAAAGCTTTGTTGTGCTCTTTTAAAATTTAAAGTATGTGCAGACCCCTTCCCCCAATGTAAAGCATGTTGATGAAGTCATAACAGGATTCAAAGAGGAAAATATGAAATAGGACATCCATTGTCAAGACTTCTCTCCCCCAACAAGAGAGCGAGGTCACGATCTCTGCATTGTGCAAGAGTTCACTGTGAGCCTGAAGAAAGACCTGCCCAGGGCCCTGGAGTTATGATGGAGGAGGTCAATTTTCAAAATAAACGTTCATTATATTTTTTGCTTTGAAGAAAAATGTTGCTTGGCCTGAAACAAATTAAGAGTGCTCAGGCTTTTTATTTGGGGCGTTTTTTAGTTGAATATTATTAAAAATAATTACCGGCTGTGGATTTAATCTAAAACACAATCAGCACCCCCAAAGTCCCCTACAGTGAGTTAAAGCATCCTCCTTCTCAAAATTCAAAATTAAGTGGAAATTCAGATTAGTTTTGATTTATAACCACATTATGAACTATTTAATATTTTCAAGAAGTCATTCCCCGTGCCCATATTAAATTAATTTACAACAGAATATTATATAATTTATATATGCACACATATAATAAATTATAGCCCAACTATATAATTCTACATGTATAATTAATTACATTAACCATCTACATTTTAAGCCTACAATTAGATAACCCTAAAAGACAACGCTGTTAGCATTTTTTAATAAATACTTGTGTTTGGGGCTGTTTAACAGAGCACCTGATAGCTGATAGAGCAGTGTTAACATCTGTTCCATTATTTCCAGAGGACGTTGGTTGAACGCAATACTATTCACATAAAATATGCATTTGTTCTTGACTGTCAAGTGCCTCTATTATTTTATTAAAAAGTCAAAAAAGAATATAATCAGACTTCATAATTTATGTGTGACATTTTCATTACAGAAAACTTTATGCAAAATTGAATTCTAAAATTTAATTTCCTGTGATGTTTAAATTACTTACTATCTGGCTCCTCTCCAAACATCGTGATCATTGAAGGCCCCATATGAATTCTATTAAGGATACATTTTGCTGCTGCCAGAATATACAGAGTATTTTTCTAAGTAACTCTAAGAATATGCTTCTTAAATATATTTTGTGCCAGTTTAAATAGTTTTGCTCACACAGAAAAGAAAAGCAGGAACCTTTCTTTCTTCTCTCTCCTTTAAAAAAAAAAAAACAAAACAAAAAAACCACAGACAGATTTTCTCTGCTTCTCTCCTTCCCACCTTGCCTGTGACCTCTTATTCCTGACACTTTAACCCAAAAGAAGCCAGGCTGCTCCAGCCTTGTCATTTAGGGCTCACCACTTCACAGGATGATAACCAGGTTCCCTCTGGCTTTCTTTTTCTTTCAGGAAGTGCCGAAAAAGAGGCTTTGTCCAAGGTAGAGCCCACAGTGGGGAAGCCCGGCCCTCTCTCTTGGCTGCCCACTTGATGTGACGGCGGCCGGCTCCTTCCACCATTCCCTGTGACCACCACGTCGATGGGGGCAACGTGACTTAGCATGCTCACTCCCAGGGTGCTCTGAGAACCCTGAAAATGTCATTACACCTAGCAGCTGCCAGGGGAAATAGGACTGGTAATAATGAGCCGTAATTTAAATAATGAGCCTTTGAGGGAAGGAGGTTACCACAAGCAGAGTTACCTTAATGTATTCTCTGGGGGAGAACTGATTTCCAAAATGGCATTTGAAATGGGGAAAACATGGAACCATCAGCAGGGAGGGGGAAGGGAAAGTCCGAGGAGTTGTCAATCAGCCAAGGTGTGGCAGGATTCCCTGCCCAAGGCTGCACCACACAGCCAAGCAATCCTTGGCTTCCTCCAACAATCCACTCCACCAGCAGTGGCCTCCGTGGCCATGTCCCATAGGACAGGCTTGGAGTACAAAGAGAAACAAGACAGGATTCCTGCCTCAAAGGGTTTGTAGTCCAGCACAAGGATGAGTCCTGACATTTATGTAAAACTCTGCATTTTTTTTTTTTTTGAGACAGAGTCTCACTATGTCACCCTTGGTAATGTGCTGTGAAGTCACAGCTCACAGCAACCTCAAACTCTTGAGCTTAGGCAATTCTCTTGCCTCAGCCTCCCAACTAGCTGAGACTACAGGTGCCCACCACAAGGCCCAGCTATTTTTTTGTTGTTTCTATAGGTGTCATTGTCGTTTGGCAAGCCTGGGCCAGGTCCAAACCCGCCAGGCCTGGTGTATGTGGCCGGCACTCTAACCGCTGAGCTATGGACACTGAGCCCAAAACTCTACATTTTATAGTTATTTGACATGTTTTATTTAACGGAGCATGTAACTGCATCTAAGGAATGAAAGAACTCAACCCCACACCCCTGGTTTCCCAGCAGTCTCCCTACAAGTATGTGGCCAGGCCTCCCATAGCCCAGTAAATCGCCTCTCCTCAAATCCTGAGCTGGACTTCAAAGGGGGAAGCCAGGCAGCCACGACCAGCTTGTGTCCTGACACTGGGCGCGGAGGAGGCCCAGATCTCACTCTCACTCCGGCTCCTCTGCACAGCCCTCTGTGGCATCACAACAGTTAAGACAAACAGGATGCTCATCCTTGCAACTCTCCTCCCTGTCTGCTACCACAAAGCAGACGTCCATCTGGTCTGACTTGGGGGCTCTCCCTGCCAGTTATTGTCCCAAGGGGTTACTCTACTGCCTGAAATTCCCTCACTGGGGGGCCTTCCTCTGCAAGTACTGTCTTTTAACAGATTACCTGAGGAGAGCTAAACCTGTTCACTTATAATGAGTCAGGAAGGCTGTACTAAAGATGAAGTCCTCAGATGCCTTTCTCTCAACCAGCCAACATACCCATGTAAGCATGAATGGAGAGATAGACTCACCCACAAGCGTTTGCAAAGGGTCTCCAGGATGCAGCAAGCATCCTACCTGCTCCCCTTCCCAGTCTCGATCCTCATTCTTGTTCTTAAGAGATGGGTTTCTCCTCTGGCCTCTCCCAATCATGGACTTCAACTTCCTAGTGAAGCTCTAGGCATGCGTTTGCTGCAACCATGGCCTTCCACCCTCCCTCCTCTTTCTGGTCCAGCCTCAGTAGGGCAGGGAGGCTCCCACCTCAGTTTCTTTTACCTTACAATTTCTCCTACCTGGAAGAAATTTAAGATTAAATTTAAGATTAAAATAAGGGCACATATGATTAGGGTGACATTATTTGCATTTGTTGGGTAAAATCCCAGTTGTAGTTGAGCCCTTCACCCAGAAGTTATGCCATATACCCCTACCTCGTGCACATTACGTGAGAGATCCCCAACCCCCTTCTCTCCTCCCCCCTCCTCCTACCCCTCTCTTTCCTCCTGTCACCACCCCCCCCATGAAGTTGTGTTTTTCTCTCATGTGGGCATGTCGTTGTTCATATACTAGTTTCATATTAGTATTGAGCACATTGAATACTTTCTTTTCCATTATTATGACACTTAACTTAGGAAGGAGTTCCCCAAATCCATCCATGTAAATCCGGCCGAATTAAAAAAAAAAAAAGCTCATCATCCCTAATCATTCAGGAAATGCAAATCAAAACCTTGAGATATCACCTAACACTGGTGAGAATAACCCACATCACAAAATCCCAAAACTACAGTTGCTGGCATGGTTGTGGAGAGAAGGGAACACGTTTACACTGTTGGTGGGATTGCAAACTAATACAGCCTTTTTGGAAAGAAGTATGGAGACTCTTCAAAGAGCTAAAAGTAGACCTCCCATTTGGTCCTTCAATCGTTTTAATAGGCATCTATCCACAAGGAAAAAAAGTCATTTTACCATAAGGACATCGGCACTAAAATGTTTGTGGTACCTCAATTCACAATTGACAAGATGTGGAAAGGGCCCAAATGCCATCAACTCATGAAAGGCAGTTTTCTTAGTCAACCTGGGTAAGTTGTGGTAGTGGTGGATTCTATTTGTGTTTAATCTTTGTATTAAACGCAGAACCGCTCACTATGTAACAGTCCCAGCAAATATGAGTTTTCTCTGCTGGTCCTGTGATCACTGTGGTGGCATCAACCAGGAAATGAAATCTTAATCATAGCATCTGCCACGCACCTTTCACTTAGAAGCCCACAAATGAAACTCCAGCTAGATAATCTCTTTTCACTAAAATGTGGTTGGGCCCAATAACTTGAGGTTGGTACTCACAGCACATCGCTCTGCCCAATGCTGCTTAATCTTGACAAGCTCTAGGGTTTATACCACCCTAACCTTTATCTTAAATAGAAAAGCATGTGCGGGCCTACTTACTTAGCAACCCACAAGCAAGGTTGTGTTATATAAGGCTGTCTGGGGTTTTTCAGTGTTGCTACCTCAGGCTTCTAACCAGGCTAAAGGAGTCAAGATTTAAAAATCTTTTGGGACCTATGGTTACCACTACCATTGCTGGTTTACAGCCCAATTGCCCTTACTGTTGATGGAAAAGAAAATAAGTCATGTTGGATCCAGCTTGATCTACCCGTGAACACATGAACAGAGGCACAGGAAGGAAGAGAGACAATCTTTTTTTTTCCAGAGAACTGGGAAGGAAGGACCACAGAACCTCGGGGACTTGGAAAAAACAGCACGAAATCAGATTGTTGTGTGTCAACAGCAGTCCAAGAGCATCTCGGAGCGCCTGACTCACTTCCAGTTCCAAGCTCAGGGGGCTGCAGCGCGGTTTCCAAGTACCTGACTGCGGCTGGGTGATCCAAATGTTGAGCCCCGTGAGAAGTGATTAACATTCCAAAGCAAACGTGTTACCCGCAAGACCAGCCACTTCCAGGAGCACCTGGCCACCGAGCCAGGTGCAGGTTGGTCCCCATGACCTCAGGGAGTCACTTGCAGATCGGATGTCATCAGGAGAGAGTAGCAGTCACTGGAGTAGGTGACTTTATTGATGGAATTGGGTTTACAAATTACCCTCAAGACAAGTGAAAGTGAAATGTTGAATTCCCCGTTTCGTAGCATCTGGGTTTGAAAGAAGGAAAGGCAAAATTCACCCTCCCTCCTAGCCGGGGCCCCATTCTGAAATAGGCTGAGGGTTCTCAGGATTGACTCCTATGAAGATTTACTGCTCAGATTCCGCCTAAAAATCCCATGGTGCTACAGCTTGATCAAATCAAACAAGAAAAGTAATGACTATAAGCTAGAAGACTTAAAAAAAAAAACAAAACGCATATAGGGTGGTGCCTAGATACCAACCATTTTTACCCAGAGGATTGCTAGAGTGGCTAAATGCGATAACAATATACAGAACCTAGCATAGTTTCTGCTACTTAGTCAGGTATCAATAAATGTTTCATCTCTTATGCCTGGAAACTCCAAGCCCCTCCAGGACTCGTAATTCTCAGAATTCTGAGCTTTGAGCCCATTGGTGAGAAATCCAGGACCACTGCAATGGAATGTTCAGGTTCCTGATTGTCCTGCTGGAGGGGTGCAGCGGGGGGGGGGCTGTGCACCTGCTGCTGCGTGTGCATATGTGGGTCCAGTGAGAGGAGGAGGGGGCATCCTGGGAGCGGATGGTATGTGAGCTGAGGACTGTATGAAGGAAATGCCCTGAAGAAGGAATCGGAATGATCAAGGCAATTCCAAGTCCTCTCATTAGCCCTTTAGTCTCAGAATAATCTTCTAATACATACATGAGAAATGCACGTTTATTGCAAATTGAGTCAAGGAAAAATTGTCATATTAATAATTTTGTTGGGGAAGAACCTGAGACCAAGACCGTGTTCTGAACATCTACTGTTAGAGACTTACTATTTTCTAAGGCTGCTGAAATGTGTTTTTGGTTTTTCTAGATCCATCTCCTCTACTTTTTGAAGGAGGGAAAAGTTAACAACCATGGACTTAGAACCAGGGCATATTAATTTTACAGATTGTCCAGGAAGCTTGGTATGTTGTCACAAAGCCCCTGAGAAGTCTGTTAAATGCTGACACCTTTAAACAGAAGGGCAGATGACCTCCAGCCCAGGACATTGAGGCAGACATAGGTGCTGACCTGGCTCCTAAGAGTGATGAGAGGAGCCTTATGTCACTGCAGGGCAGACTGTGAGGAGCTGAAGCAGTCCAAATGGTACACAGCATCCTACCAGCACTTCATGTCACTGCTGTACTAGCCCAGAGCTGGTATCAGGCTAAGTTTGCTTTCTCCCCTTTAATGATCTCAAGTTATTTTTAGGGATATTGATATGCGAAGCACAGGAAAAATGAGGTACCTGGAGTTTTTTTTAAATTATGTTTGCAAAATGCATGCACAAATAATTGTGCTAAGACACAAGGAAGACATTCAAAACTTTGTTCTAAGTTTTGCTCTCTTCCTTCGCTTCCTTCTTGCACTTGGGCAGTGGTGTTCAGGGGACAGAAGAGGCAAATGAGAGGGAATAGGGCAAGTGGCCTTCCACCGTTGAGAAAGGCACCCGGGCTTAAGGCCAGCCAGTGGCGAGTCAAACTATTGTTTTTGAATAGGAAGTGTGGACTCTTTAATTCACAACCCACATATAATCCCTGGTTTTATTTCATTTGGCTATTTAGAAAAATGCCAAGTGAAAACACATGATCATACCGTTTTTCTACTCATTAATCCCCATTGCCCAAGGGAGGGCTTTAGCTCTTCTAACTGGAATACAAGGCTCCGGTTTTGTGACTCCTGTCCCCTCTGCTCCAAATAGTGTCCTCTCTGTTTTTCCTTGTTGACTCTTACTCTCCCCCTCAAAATCCAGATTAAATACCATTTTCAGTGTGGCCTCTCTCCCAACCCCCTTTTAAAGGCTTCTTTCTGTGGGACCCATGAGAGGCTTATGACCCAGGGCAGGGAGCAGAGAATCACACCTTTGGAGACACAGAGATAACTCTGACATAGACCTAGGGAAAATTATTGACCTGTCTGACAATTAGTTTGCTGTAACTTAGTGATGTATTAAAAAGTATAATGTAATCTATGAAAAAATATAATGATAACAATGAGAATATTGTTCTGATGATTAAATGAGCTAATGACATAAACATCCTAGCACAGTCTCTGGTACACACTGAAGTATTAAAAAATATTTAGTTTCTTACGCTTGGCATAAAATAAATCCACAACAAATTTGTAGCAGGAAGATATTTCCCTCTGTGCCCCAAATTCCAAATGGACGTGAGAGGTCAATATCACTTCTGAGTCTCTATCAGTTTCTCTCATCTTCCTCATTTCCTTCTTTCTCTTTATCCTTATTCTCTCTCAACTAAAGTCATGAAGCAGAACATGAATGGTGCTTGTTATCCGTATGGAGTAGACCGGAAGTCGGTTCTCAATAGGTCAGAATGCACAATGTTCTCAGTAGGTCAGACTGCACAATGCTTCCACTTTGTAAATTCAAGCAGTTTCCAGTCACCTCTTCCTTTTCTATACGTGTTTGTAATTATGCATTTAGTAACCAATCATGGGTTAACATCAGAGTTGATGGTCCAGAGTTTATAGAATCCTTCTTTTCTCCTTGATGACCCCCAAATTCAGGGTAACTTAGGACAAATAATGCAATCAAAACCCCATCTTGGGCCCACACAAAAAATTCAGATTATGTAAAAGCTTTAATATTGAAAAAAAACAAGTTATTTAAAAGCTCAAGCCTATGAAATATTGTTTATCCAAATCTATATGCATTTCAATATCCTAGAAAGACAAATACTATTCAAGAAAATTAACATTGACCTCTGCCTATGATTCCATACACCCAGTGGTGCCCAGAAAGAGGCCAGCAGAGCCCTGGCAAATTTAATATTTGCACTAAAATGTGAGGCTCACATTAGAAAACAGAGTTGGCCCTATATCAATGAATAATAATTGCAGGGTAGTAAAAGCAGTACCATGTGGCCACCTGGGTCTTCTAACGCAGCAGATACTTGACATGGTTCAGGGCTGTTCAGCACCAATTCCATCTGGGGATTTCCCAGTCTCAGGAGGCCCGTCTAGCCCAGGCAGAAGCCAGACACTTATTTTCCTGGCCTTCCTTGGTGATAGGGCCAAGCCCGTGGCCCAGGCTTGGGTCCATTACATGCTCCATGACCAAGTGAAGTGTATTTCAAGTGGAAAGAGAGAGACAGGAAGAAAAAAAGTTTCCATGTGAAATGCACAGTGACAGGAGATAAAAGCATGGCAGAAAGTCATCCAGCTCCCACAGATGAAGTAGGACAGGCCCAGCACCGGGGTCCTGCCTGGTGAGCTGGGATACCTGTGCCCAATGGCAGTTGCAGCCAGCTCTCCACCAGAACCCCCCACAAGTGTAATTAGCAAATGGCTCCTGCTCATGCAGCCTCCAGCCCTGACTCCTGGGTCCTTCTAGAGGACCTCTAACTGCCACTTAATGTTATTTAGAAATTTCCTTTTCTACTTAAACTACATAATCATTATTCTTCTATTTGCATCTAGGTACCCTAACTGATTAACAGATATAACCAACTAATTATGTGACTATTGGCAAGTCATCTATGTCTGCAAACCTAAATTTTCTCAGCTAAAAGTGAGGACTTTAGACTAAACAATCTCTAAAGTGCTTCCTAGTTCTACAAATACATATTTCATCCTGAAAGCTGATTTTTCAGAGTGAATTTTCAGGGCAATTTACATACCAGCTTTTAGAGGTCCTGTAATTTGGAGAAGGAAAAAAAGCACACACTGTGTTTCAATGAACAATTTCATACCCTAAGAGTAAGCGTGTTCCCATGACATCACCATTATCCCTCTTACTCAACAGGCCCATGAACAATGCCTTAAGCCAGCATCATCCCCATCAAGGAGGGGTACCATATTATTATGGAAAACAAATGAGAAAGTGGAAATTAATATCCTGAATGCCCATTAAATAAGCCCTGTGTTAGGAAACTGCCAAGTATTGTCCTGTTTAATTTTCAGAATAACCCAGAAGCAAGAATTATGATTTTCATTTTACACATATGAAAACTGAGATGCAAAGCCATTCAGGTACCTGCTCAAGTTCACACAGAAAGTTAGGGGTAGGGCAAAGACTGAAGCTAGGTCTTCTCTCTGCAAGTTCAGAGCCCCACCTAGTACACCTAGGGTAAAATTTGTCAAAAGAGTCAGTCTTTGCCCTTATTATCCAGCTTGATCAGTCTCAGTGGGCTTAGGAGTTGAAATAATTGTCTCATTTAAAATTAGGCCCAAGTTGGCTTCTCCTGAATAACCCAGAAAATTCCTAATGAGGCCCATGATGAGTTTCCCAAGAGAATGGAATCTTAGAGATTTCAAAGATGGGAAAAAAGACAGTCATATGCATACCAAAATGAAAAGATTCAATAGGGAAAATACACATTCTTGTTTCCCTATGCCCTCCCTCTCTCTCTTAATAATCTTGCCTATTAACCCAATTTGCTTACTCAAAACAGAAAACAAATGAAAGCCCAGCATCCTCACGCATGTGATGCTCTTGCAGGAAACTACTAAATGTTTATTAAGGCCATACCATACATGAAAGTGAAGAGGAAAAGCATGAAGCCTGTTTCACATATTGCTACAAATCTGTAATTGTTAGAATAAAGGGAAAACTGATTCCTACCAATTATGAAAATGTATAGGATTAAATCAACTGCTCTGCCAGATCTGACCAGCATCTGGTCTGCAGCAGGGGCCAAATAGATCTCATTAGGGATATTTATGAAAAGTAACTTCTAAAACATAAATCAGGACTATAAAATCATCATCTGATTACTAAAAATTTTAAAAGCACAGAAGAAAGTGTATTCAAGTGTAAAATATGGTTTGGGAGCAGGAAGGAGGCAGGCAGCTTTAGCACAGAACAAGAAGCAAAAAGCAAACAGCGAGAAGAGGGAGGGAGGAATGTCTAAGGCAGAAGTTCAGGCTGGATCTTCCCAGACATGGAGCATGGTGAGGAGTCAAACCCATCAGCCAGCTCATTGCAGCCTTTCTTAAAACCATCACTTTCATTTCAACTGATATTCTAGGCAAAAAAAAAAGCATGGGATATTTATAACTTATATAATCATTTTCATTTTTTGTTCTATGTATATAGGTATGACTGTAAATGTAAAAGAAAACAAAAGAATAATTTATGAACCCAAGTATCAGAGGAAGAAAATGTTAGTATATTAAAAGTAAACAGGAAGGATTCACACACAGTTCATTCATCAAAGTAAACAGGAAGGATTCATTACACAGTTGTAATTTGTAACACACAGGAAGGATTCACACACTGTTGTAATTTGTGTCAGCTAAAAGCTGGAACTGGCCTAGGGACCCACACCAGGAAGGCCATGTTAAGTTTTTTGAGCCTTCATGCTCTTCATCTTCTTCCCCATAATAAGCACATTCAAATCATAACAAGATCCCAATTTCTTAATTTCAAGGAATTCCTAATTTTAGACTCAACCTAGATCAATTTCTGTTGCTACATTTTAATCAGATAATTTCAAAGGTTTGTACTTAAATTTCTTCATAACTCATGACAAAGTTTATAACGATCTTTTCTTTACACACATCTTTTCACTGGCTGAGCGAATGAGCACCCCACAAGCAATGTTCAAGAAAAAGGGTTTTCTAATTTCAACATACAAAATTTAATTAATTAATTTGACAAGCATTTTAAACACTATACATCATGGACTTATGTTTATAGAATTATTAAATAGTGTTATCCTCTTTGAGAGAATATGTGGTTTAGACTGGAAGAATCTCAAGAGATATAATGTGGTAATAGATATGGGTGACTTAGGCTCAAAGAGATATGGGGGGCATAGAGAAAGTGGGAGATCAGGAATAACTTCTTGGGAGCAAAGATGGCTAGGCCGAATTTTGAAGAGTAACCTGGATTAAGCTGAGGGAAAAGGGACATGTGGTGGGGAAAGTGGCGGCCTTCTAGGCAGGGGAAAGAGCTTGGCCAAAGGAACAGCAGTGAGCAGCCACACGGCAGATGGAGAGAACCAGAGATGGTTGTAGAGTGTAAAGTGAGACAGAAAAAGGCCAGAGATGATTCCAGAAGGGCCAAATCAAAGAGAGCCTTGTATGCAACGTTAAGGAGGAGACATCTTCTCCAAGAGACATTTATTCACCAGGTCATCGTTATTTGAGAAGTATAGAAAATTCTAGTAGTTTCCATTTTCCACTAACAAAATAGCAAGGGAGGAACAATGATGACCAACATAACATACTTATTCGTTATATTATATAAAAATAAGTACACAAATGTATTTACATACTTAAGTAAATATTACACAGGATGGCCATGAAATTTGTTTAAAATAGACAACTATTTTAAATCACACATGAACTTTATGGTCGCCCTGTATAATATAAGCCCAAAATGCTTGTAAGGTACCCAGAATCCAAAAGAGCCTAAGTTACCTAATGATGCCATAAGGGAAGATGGAAACTGGAGGGTTAAATTTGGAAGATGATGGTTGTTCCGGGTAGTGAAAACAGTGATGTAGACTTGGTAGAGTCAGAAGAGGCAGCCAAGAGGGTCAGCTTCTTTCCTCTGCAGGGAGTTGATGATATTTGTTGGTGTGTTCTTCTTTTGTTTGGAATTAACATAAGCTAAAAGATCATTCAGAAATTCCTAGTTAGCCACTGCTTAACTACCTTAACAAATCACTGTTTGTAAACTTAGTATCTTTCAATTATGTAGAAATTCGTTCTTCTCAAAACATTTTCATGTATTTTCCCTCAGTCGTTCCTGCAAAATCCAGGCACTTCCTACAGACAGCATCTGACATAATAAGTGACTTACGAAAAGAAAGACGGAACAGTGTTGACTCAATTTTTCTGTTTGGTCTCAGAAACCTAGAATCCACATACAAAATCGTGTTTTGGAGATTCCAGAACAACACAAGAGGAAAAGAGGAAAGAAAACAGCTTTAGAGACACACAGACCAGAATTTAAAAATCAGTTACTTACTAGCTGCATGACTTTGGCCAAGTTACCTATGCTTTTAAGTCTCTGTTTTCTTATTTCTGAACTAGGAGAAATAAAATATTTCCTACAAAGAATTAAAAGTAATAGAATTAAAGCATTTTAGCAGAGTATCTGGTATTCAATACATATAAAATCAATGGCAGCTATCACTAATATCACCATTATTCGGTATCAATTTACACCCTTTGTTCCAAAGGACAAGACCGAAACTCTTTCAGCAAATCTACAGAAAGCTTTGCCCTATATACACTTAAAAGGTTTCAAAATATCAAAAGCTCACTTTGGGCTGCATAGTGACGCATCTGCGCTCTACGAGCACCCACTAACTGGTTGAAATAATGTCCTAATGCCTCCATGAACTATTTTATTATTAACTTCCCTCTGCTGATTAAGACAGAAAGGATACAAATCATTGATTGCCAACAATTGTTTTTCCATGCTTGGGATATGATTCAATAGTCTGCAATGTTGAAAAAGAGATGATTAAGGAAAGAAAAGTGATAAAACAGATGTTAGATAAAAAATACAATTTCCCCATTGAATAAAGTAGTAGTTGTGCTCAGGAGAATTAGCTACACAATACATTCTTTTCTCAAGGGCTGGAGAGGCATTCTGTTCCTGCTCATTTGCCCCTTGGAAAAAAAAATAAACCCAACCCCCTTAGGGAGTCATGAATTATTCTATTTATTGCCCTAGTCTGTAATGTACTGTATATCTTTTCTTAAGTATATAGACTTTAAGGTCAAATCCAGCACATTTCTTAAGGCCTCTTTCCATGGAGGCATCTAACAAGCAGCACCACGCCTTTCATGAACTTTAACAACTTAAGCAAGTTGGCTTGCCCTTGTGCTAAAGAACCAAGAGTGAAATGCAATATCATCACGCAACCCTCAGTGTTGGTGCTGTTTCAAGGAAAGGCACCAAGGGTTCTTTCCACGTGTCTTCTGCTGGAGACTTTCTAAATCCTAGTAACCAAAGGAGCAATCCCGGGTTTCTGAACAGTTTCTTTCTTGGAGGCAAAAATAAATAAACAAGAATAGAAGGATGAGTAGGTAAAAAAGAAAACCAGAAACCTGAAATAGCAGTGTGTGATTCAAATGATCGAAATGTTCTAAACTAAAAAAAAAATAATGATGAATGTAAATACCATGAAGGTGAACAGAAACTAAAGAAGAACACAGAACAGACTATTTGCTGTTGGATTTCTGTTTAATATGTATAAGAAGCTTTTAAATAGTTCCCTCATTACCTATCTACCTCCACCAACCCCCCCCCCCCCCCACTAAATACAAAGATGCTCCACCACCTAAAGTTATTGGGCTGCATTTTTAGGATTCTGCATAGAAAAGAGTTAAGGTATTTTGGTAGAAAAGGGAGGCATAAATGATGACTAGAACATGAAGGGGGGAATAACAATAACCTTCTCATATCTTACCTAGTATCAGTTCTAATTTAAGCTCCTTATTGCCAAGAGGTAATATTCTGAGGCACTTAGATTCTAATCAGAAATTTTAAAAGTATTTTCAAATTAAGCCATTGGCCATGTTTTTCAAATTAAGTCATAGTTATTTATACATTTATCAGATATTTTGACCTAACAACTGAGCATATGTAAGAACACATGTACTTCAAAGCCTCTCTGTTTTGGATGGAGCCAGAGACTAGTTCTGACCAATGACTTCTAAGCAGAAGTTACATACATCACTGTCAGATTGTAGATTTAACTGATGGAGCCATATTTTATTCTCCCTCTGCTATGATACCTGGCAATACCCCAGACTATTTTTCCATTACCTTGGTGCAGAAATGAAGACAACTGTAGCAAAGAGCACCTTGTTAACATGTGATAAACATGTGACATACCAGACAAATAAACTTTTATTGATTTAGGCCACTGAAATCTGGAGTTTTTGTTATAGCAGCATAGCCTAACTCAACCTGATTAATACTTTTCATAACTGTATAAGTTCTAACTCACTGATGTAACTTTCCTCATTTGTGAATGCTGACACCCTCTCTAGTCCCTATGATTAATTCAGCCACAGCATTTATTCAATTTAAAAATCTTATCTTCTCTGCTGCACTATGATTAACAAATTTGATGCTGATAGAACACAATAATTTATGGCTAGTATCTTAATTTATTTATTGGGTACTTTATTAACTTATACTCTTTGCAGCCTGTGAATTTTTTAATGGGTTTATAGTAGGAATATTCATTTATGCCTGTGTATGAAATGGGGCACTCATAATTCACCTGTAGCATTACCAGACATTAATTATCCGGATCAAGAGACCGGAGACCTAGTGAGACCACTAATGCTGAAGATAAAATATATGCTCTTATACTTTCAAAATCCCTTTCCATTTCTAATAGCAGTGGCAGCACATTTTATTAAATTTAGATTACATGGTTCGAATCTAATTAAAATCACTAATTTGGCTGACACTTCACCAGTATTATAAGCATGGAACAGGAACAAGGAATGTTATTATGAATAAGTAAATATGTTATT
This sequence comes from Arctocebus calabarensis, assembly GCA_963573935.1. Classification (NCBI taxonomy): domain Eukaryota; kingdom Metazoa; phylum Chordata; class Mammalia; order Primates; family Lorisidae; genus Arctocebus; species Arctocebus calabarensis. The sequence continues at coordinate 38,145 of CAUYON010020556.1, forward strand.
CCTCTAATTGATGAGATAATTTTTCTAGAATGTTTCACGTTCTGGAAAAATTGCTTAAATCCTATTTTTGGCTATTTTCAGATTATGTATATATCAGAGTTCCTTGATTGTGAGCAACAGAGTCCATCTCTGGATAACAAGCAAAAACATAAAAACAATATCTCTAAATGTTGTTATAATGATATGGAAAAACTCACAGTTTCTAAAAGAAGTGAATACCTTACCTAAAAACACGATGAAATCAAACAGTTATAGAGGGTCTTTAGCAAAAGGAATGGCTAAGCAGGCCTAGGAAGCACTTCTGCTGAAATGAAGGCATTTCAACTATGCATATACATTGAGACTTTTAGTTATTCTCTTCAAGGTTTAGAGTCCAAAGACAGAATCTGATTGCTTAATGTAGGTCACATACGCACTGCAGGTCTCTAGCAGGTGCGGAAGGAAGAATAAGTGGTAGAGAAGGTTGTCTTCAATCTACTGAGTAAAACACAGAAACACTAATTTTCTGTCCTAACAAAACTATACACAACAAAAGTTTATTCCCCAAAAGGAATATTTAAAGGAAATTAAAGTGCTGTTAACAAGAAAAGTGGCTGCTGAGTTGCCAATGAAGGACCTAATGTCTACTATCATCTTCATACAAACTAAAGGCTTTCATTAATTAACACATGAACCAAGAAGTTTGTAGCCTATTTAATTTCATAATGTATCAGCCAAAATTCAACCAGTAAAAAGAAACCATTCTGGGTGTTTCAAGCAGGAAGAAATTTAATTAGGAGAATTAGAGATTTACTAAATCATGGACATACAGAAATTCAGGACATACAGGATACAGAACACTATGAGCAAAAATGTGAGCAGCCTAGCACACCAAAGTGAGCAGCGCACAGGACGTCAGAAGACCTTGCCACAATCTCATGCCCACCGTCTGCAGGACCTGAGACCTACCTACTTCTGCCGCAGGGCCAACAATGGCTTTTGCATCCCTCCAGGCTTTCAAATCTTCTCTCATTCACAGACATTGGTGATACAAGTTTAAAAGCATGGTTTCCTCCCTCAGTAACCTTAGAGACCAGACATGACTCAAGCAAACATGAATGTGTTTTCAAGGTGCAATGAAAATATAGGAATAGAAAGACCTTCCAAAAGAAGTGACTTCTGAGCTAAAACTTGAAGGATGACTAGGCTATCTTCCGGCAGATAACAGAAGAAGGAATTCCAGCCATTTCTCTTCTGTATTAATTCTGTTTGCCTCTCCTGATACCAGTATCTCATTGTTTTGACTATCATAATTTTACTTTTTTAAATATCTGATAGGAAAATTTTCCTTTGTACTCTTCTTTTTCAAGTGTTTCCTTATTTTTACATATTTGTTTTTACAAATAAACCTAAAATTATTTTTATAATTTCCATGTGTTGACTAGGATTGGCTTATATTTCATTAGATAGTAATTTAAAGTCCAAGAACTGTGGCAAAAAACAAGTCACAGATTTGGCAAACCTATTAGATATCATCTAGCTAGCCCTTATTTGATGACTTCTGGTTTTCCTTTGTGTCTTTTAAGGCTGATTCTTTTCTCCTGAATGGTGGTAAATTCATTATAATTTATTGGTAGGAATATTGTATTTTGTACCGATTTTTCCTGGGACATATTGTACTCTTTGATATACTGATGTAAGTTTTCCTTTAGTTAAGGAATATTTTCTTCTATCTTGTCTTTAAATAGGCTTTCTGTACCATTTGTTTCTGTCTTTTTAGGATTATAAATTATGTATATGTTGAATTTCTAGGTATCACTCTCTCTGCAATTAATGTTATGCTTATTTCCTCAAGCCTATACATGTTGTTCCTCACATTTGGTCAATTTCCTTCTAATTAATGTGGCATATGATGTAATTTTATCTCTTTGTTTTCTATCTTTATTTATTAGTTTTCTTATTTATTTGTCCATTTTCTTTTTATTTTCTTCCATTGATATGGCCCACAGACTCCTTCTATAACCATTTTATCACTTCTCAGAACTTATTTTTATAACGAGATTATATTATCTATAGTTTCTTTCAAGTATTGAGACCTATTTAAAATCTTCCTTTATTTTCTCTGAACCATTCGTTAAGTAGATGTACACTTTATTTTTATTTTATTTATTTTTTTTTTTTTTGCAGTTTTTGGCCAGGGCTGGGTTTGAACCCACCACCTCCAGTATATGGGACAGGTGCCCTACTCCTTTGTGCCACAGGCACCACCCATGGATGTACTCTTCACCTTAATTTTGTATTTTTTCCCACATTGTTCTTTTGCAGACTTTAAGGCATAGTTGCCATGTTTCTACTTATTTTTGAAGAGTCACTAC